>RJWM01002313.1:0-17721 GCA_004363535.1 Dasyprocta punctata | reverse complement strand
TGCCGATTATCCGTGGGACAAAAAAAACCTACTGGTTAGTCTCAGCAGATCTGCTTTTCTCACTCACTTTGGCAGAACATTCTTTTTAAATTAATTGTCACCCATTTGTTGTACACATTTAGGGGTACACCGTGATTAGCCTGTACACGTGTGCAATGTGTAATGATCAAACCAGAGCAATTAGCATTTCCATCTCCTCCGGCAGTTACTGTTTGCGTTAGGAGGCTTTGAACTCCTCTCCTCTTGTTCTTTATAAAATATATAATAAACAGTTGTAAATGATTGCAACCTTGCTGTGCTACATTTTTCTTAGGAGAGAGAAAGAGAGAGAGGAGAGAGAGAGACAGAGACAGAGAGAGAGACCCGAGACTGAGCCAGAGAGTGAGTAAGCATTATGTGTCACAGGGAGTAGACCTCCTAAAGATTCAATAATTTTGCTTTGTAAATAGCCAGTATTAAAAAAATGAGGAAAACACACTATTCACTGTCTATTTCCTAGTGTTTATTACTCATCCAAGATGAACCAGTAATACGCTAGTGCTTTAAAATGGTACCCAAGGCCATTGAATATCACTTTGAATTAAGCTTTAAAAATATTCCTAGCAACACATTTAATTAACTAGGATACTTGGTTTATATTAAATCTACATCAACTAATATTAAAAACATATATATTGGAGCGTAACAGCTTCAGGAAGGCTAGGGATCTGATTGTGGTGTTATTCATTTCCTAGTACAGGTTCATTGAATCTCTCCAAATTGAGCATTGGGGACTGGAACATTACCACTGATTTGGAAAGCAAACTGGGAAAAATTAAGTTCTCATGTAACAATGTTTATGCTAAGCATTCCTTATAATGAGCTATGAAGAGGTTGGGGGACTTCACTTCATTGACCCCAATATTCTTCTTTCTACTCAAAATGTTTGGGTCTCATTTCCTTAAGCAAACTCAAGAAAACTGAGAGATGGTATGGTTACATGGTGGGACCTCTTTATTTCCAGGAGGAGCTCCTGCCTCTGGCAAAGCTTTGTTCAATATCCAAGATCTTTACCGAGGCCACCTTTTCCAGACCTGAGCACAGAGGCAGCAAATGAGGTGGGGATCTGGAAGTAATCTGGCCACTCCTAGTTGGGAGGGGGTAGGCATTTGAGTAGGACGGGAAGATGGTGGTAGATGAAGGGTAGTGGTGAAAGAACACGTTCTCAATATTTCATCCAACAAATAGGTTAGATCGTGGTGTATGCAATCTGAGCTCAAGATCCAAGTTATACATTGGAAACCCTCTCAAAATAAGATTAATATTTTGCTTGATTGTATAACTTCATCCAACTCATCACATTCATTTGTAACAGTCCATTTTTACAATTATTTTGCTATCATTGTTTTCCCCAAAACAGTAAAAGATTCCAAAACATTAAATTAGAAGAGGGAGTGGAGAGTGTGAAAGAGATTTCAGTCCCCACATTTCTTCTTGGACCCCAGTCTCCCTGTCAGAAGTCCTCTCACTGTACTTCCTGGGAATGTTCCTGACCCTCCCATGCCCACCTACATGGGTCCAATAGCAGGGGCCATAATCTTGTTTTTGAGCCCACGTTGGTCACTACAGATCCATTCCTGGGCATATGCACACCCACCCGGGACCTAAGACTATTAAAAAGGTGTGTGCAGGGAACACATCTTCCTCCTTGACATCATCCTTTGCACTCACTCGAAGGACTCTCTCTCCTCTCCTCTTCCAGCGGGTGCCCATTGGGAAGTTGTCCTAGACTGTATTAAGATATCCAAGTCTCAAAGATTTTAAATCCTGACAATCACAATTTTGAATAAATAAAATCCAAAATGTGGAAATCTTGAAAACCAAAATTCCCCAACTGCAGGTAAGCAATTCTGCATTAAGAAAGTGGGAAAGCTGTAAGAGAGGTGGAAAGTGGAATTCCAGGTGAGGCGTAAGTGCACTCTGCGCTGTATGCAGGACGGTTGCATCATGTTCAGTGGAAAGAATACCTAGAAGTTTGGTAAAGTATCTCAGTTACTTTCTCACTGCTGAGACAAAATACCTGACACCAAAGTTAAAGGAGGAAAGGTTTACTCCAGCTCAGTCTGTAGAGATTTCAGTCCATAGGTGGCTGGTTCCAAGCATGACGGCATGGCAGAGAGGTCACCACAAAGGAGGAAGAGTCCATGGCAAGTAGGCAGGGGGCAATGAAGCAGCAAAGTGAGCTTCCCTTTCCCTATTTATCCCAGCCAGTCTGCAAGCCTTTTGGGTGCTGCCAGCTACCACCAGCGTGGGCCTTCCCGTTGTCCAGACCCAGAGCTATACCAACCATTCAGTGGACAAACCCAGTTATCACAACTTTATCCTACACTCACACACCCTTAATCCACGTTCACAGACCCCAGGTCCAGCCACCCACATATGGGCTTTGGGGGAACATTTAGACACAACCCAAAACACAGAGCAATGCTTTGGGTGATGTCTGACGCTGTTTGGTGACAGATGAGGGTGCATGTGAAGAAATGAGGTGAGGAAGATCAGAGAACCCACAGAGAGCAGTACAAAAGGCAGAATAGTCCCTTTCTGAGGCCTGGAACAGGGTTCTGCCTTGCTGCCTTGGATAGCAAAGCTCCAGCTTGGCGGCCGATGAGCTCCAAGTCTTACATCAGCCTCTGCTACGTGTGTTCTATGCAGTTTTGCAAATTTGATTTCATGAAAATGCATTACGTGGGGCCTAAAGCATTATATGAGTATATAAAGGTGCAGGAACTTCCTTAATACGTGAGAAATGCCTTCTGTGTACAACCTGCATTTGTGAAGGATAAAAATATCTCGACCAGTCGTTTCCTTGGGTGATCAGTCTTGTCAAAGGCAAATTGTCCATCGTGGCATTTCGGATGACCACAGTTGTAAAGCGGAGTGCACGCAGTTACTGACCATAGTGATGCACAGTTATACATGTCAAATTTTTATCTATTTCTTTATTAATGTTTTGTCTACATATGCAACTGTCACAGGTGTTGATGCTTGCAAAAAAGGCATTTGGTTTAATTGCCTATCTATTGTATAAAATGGCCTATGAAGTGTTCTGTCATGTTTTTAACTTTCTCAAATAAATTCCCTTTTAAAATATAAATAAATGCCTTTTAAGAATTTTTGTGATTACTTTTTCCAGAATTATATTTTCAGCATTTTGGACCTGAGGGCTTTTGATCTTTCAAGATTTCAGCATTCAGAACTATGGTGTCTGAAATTGTGTCTTTGGAAATTATGGCCCACACTCACACTCTGACAGGCTGTAGTTACTAAAACAAACAAATAAACAAACAAACAAGAAACAGTGCCTGTGAGTTTTTCCTCCTCTTTACAAGGGACAACATATTTTGTGTCAATAAATTCTGATAAGCCTATTTTTCTTTTTGTAAGTGATATTGCTACTTCACTACTCATAAATCAGTGTTTCACCTCATGCAGATGGCAAAGGATCAATCTGGTGATGTGCGTGCAGGTTTGGTGGGTCCACATTTGCCCACCAGTCAGAAGAGAGGACACAAGCAAGCTCACAGTCTTTGTTTCCTTTAAAAAATAAAACAGAATCACCCAATACTTTGGACCCAATGTAATGTAAAGCAATCAGAACAAAGGAAGGAATATTAATGGCACTTACCAGATATTATTCAAAAAAGATTGCCATTCTCCTGTCTTAGGAAACAAGATAAATGTCCCCGATGTAGGTATATTTGTCCTTTAATGAAACAACCAGTAGGAGACAGTAGAGGATAAACAGAGTAGATAGATAGATTTAGATAGATAGATAGATAGATAATAGGTAGATTATGATATTTGGTTTATGCGTCTATGCAGGCTGAGCAGTTGTTTGATATGCTGCCTGCAAGATGGAGACTTAGGAAGTCAGTGGTGCAATTCAGAATTCCAGAAGCTGAGAACCAGGGGAGAAAATGGCGTAGCTGTTGGAGAACTGGAGAAAGCCTGAGTAACGCGGGTACCAGGTCGTTGTGCCAAAGAATAAAGGCAAGAAAATCCATAGCTCCTATGGCAAAGGGCAGGCGAAGTGTCCCAGTTCCAGGAGAGGAGTGAACAGTCTTGTTTCTCTGCATGGGGACCCGCAGTGAGTTAGGTGATTTCTGCCCAAATCAGTGAGGGTGCATCTTCCTTACATGCTCAGGATTCACATGCTGCTCAGCAACTTGGTCATAAAGGCACACACGGGCACACACACACACATGCACACACACATGCACATACACACACACACATGCACAAACACATGCGCACGCACACACACACACGCACATCTCTACACATCTTATCAGTTATCTGGGCATCCCTCCACCCAATCGTGATGACACATACTATACAATTAATCATCCTGGTGGGATCTGAGAGATTCTTGCCCACTGAAAGATCTTGCTTTGGCTAAGACTCATCGCTCTTGTTCAATTTTCTTAACCTGGTGCTTTCTTTCTTGACTCTGTATGAGGATCAAAATACCTCATGATCTTAATGGTAACCATTCTAACTGCAGGGAGATGGAATCTTAATACAGTTGAATTTGCATTTGCCTAGTGGCTAAATATGTTGAATACTTTTTTATATACTTATTGGACATTTGTGCTTTTTTTAAGAAATATCTGTACATTTGACCAGGTATTGATTGAGCTATTTGATTTTTTGTTAAGATTTTTAGTTCTTTACATATTCAAGATAACAATAAACATCTGATGGAAGAGTAGCTGGTAAAGATTTTTTCCCATTGTGTAGGCTTTACTCTATTAGTTGTTTCCCTATCTTGCAGAATTTTTTAATTTGATATAATCCCACTTGTTGAGTCTTGGTGTTATTTCCTGAGTTACTGGAGTTTTAGTCAGGAAGATGTTTCCTGCACCTGTGATTTCCCTTATGTTTTCTTCTAGCAGTTTCATAGCTTCAAGTCTTGCATCTAGATTTTTGACCCATTTTGAATTGATGTCTATACATGGTGTCTCAGTTACTTTTCTCTCATAGCTGATGCCTTAAATGAAGGAAGAAAAGGTTTATTTAGCTCAGTGTTGTGGAGCTTTCAATCTCTAATCAGTTGACTTCAAGGCAGCATGGCATGGCACAGGAGCAACACTTCAAGGACCAGCAGCCAGCAAAACAGCCAGAGAAAAACAGGGAAGAGGAAGCCTCTTTTCCTTCCTTATATCATGTGCAAGCCACCCCTCTCCCCCCAGGGCAGGTGTAGTGCTCACAAAATCTCTGTGCTCTCCTCTTGCACAGGCTCAGGGTATTCAGGTAGTAAGGGTCCTGGCTCCCTGCTGAGTCCTTAGTTAAACTTCTTAATTCCTCAAGTTGACACAATGTACAACCTACCCCTTGTGAACCTGGCAACCAGACACATTTCTTTAAATTGGTTTCCACATACAATGACATGCTTATTTTTAACATTGTACAACTTGAACATTATGATACAGGTTTAACAATCCTTAGAACCAGCATTAAGCTTATCAACATTGTATTGCATTAAAAACATAACATTTTGTCCTTGGACCCCCAAAATTCATGCACATCCCTTTATGCAAAAGTCATTTAGTCCATCTGCAAGAGTTGCCAAAGTCCTAATAGTTTCAGCACTGCTGAAAAGTTTAATTCTCATGTCTCCTCTGCGATGTAAGGCAAACCTTAGCTGCAAGCCCCTGTACAAATGAAAACCGAGTTAAACACTTCCAACATGCAGTGGCATTTCCATCCCAAAAGGTACAAATGGGAGTAAAAAGTATTGGGACAAATCAAGTCCAAAATCCAACAGGGCAAACATTAAGCCCTGGAGTTGCATGCCAGCATCTGAAGCAATCTGTGGTAAATTGTGAGCTCCAAAGGGCTTGTGTGGCTCCACCACTATGGCATTCTGGTGGTTGTGGCCCCCACAGCTTCTCTCTTAGGCCTACTTTGCTTGCTCTTTGCAGCTGTCCTTAGATGATCCACGTTTCTGTCTTCTCCAAACTTCTGGGGTCTGCACTGCACCTTTGTCTTAGCACTCACGGCTTCACACACTGCCCTCTCAGGGGCACACTGCCTGGCCTCCCAGGCCTTCTGAAATCAGGATGGAAGTCTTTAAGCCTCGGAACTCTTGCAATCTGTATGCCCTAAAACCAGCACCACACGGATAATCACAAGGTCTGCTGCCAGCTGGGGCAGTAGCCAGGCTTTCTTCTCTCTTGGCTATAAGGGTCGACTGCCTGGATCACTAAGCAGTCTGAATTCAGCTCTGAAGAACAAATTGTCTGTGTTGCTGCCATTCTGGAACATGCTGCTCTGCTACTTTTTTCTCAAAGCAAAGTGTTTCACTTTTTCAGTTTTGAAGCTGCCAAAGTTCAAAACTTGCTGCTTTTCATCATGCCTTCAAGCCACCTTTTCTATTCTCCTGCTCCTTCTCTGCGATCAAGATCCCCTCAGCTCTGTCTTTACAGTTCACAGCTTTACTGGAGCTTCCTTTCTGGCCAAACTCACAATGTTTTAAATCACCATGCTGGGCTCTTTGCTCTTGATTTGCAACATAAATCTGGCTATAAGCCCCCAACAATAGCCACGCTACTGCCTCAGCGTACACCTGCCTCGTCAAGTTGACACAGTGTATAAACCATAGCACACGGTGAGAAACGGGGTCTAGTTTCCATCTTCTACATATGGATGAACGGTTTTCCCAGCTCCATTTGCTAAAGAGGCTGTCTTTTCTCTCATCTATGCTTTTTTGGCTCCTTTGTCAGATTGCTATTGTTGCATGAGTTGTTCCTGTGCTTTCTATTCTATTCCATTGGTCCATGTGTCTATTTTTGGGCTGGTATCATGCTAGTTTTGTTACTGTGACTTTACACTATAAATTGAAACCACCACAAACTCTGGGGTCATCTGATTCTTCTTATTTCTCAAACCCATGTGCAGCTCAACACCAAATCAAGTTAGTTTAACATTTAAAATGCACATAGAACATGATCACTTTTTATTGCCTCTACTAGGCTACCTAATACAAGCTACTGTTATTTCTTTCTTGCACTGAGTTGATAGCCTCTTAAGGTAGCATCCTAACTTAAAGATTGATCTGTAGTCTAGAATCCACACAGCAGGCTATAGAGGGGTAAATGGTGGTCCCTGAAAGAGCACACTAGTTTCTAAATCCCCAGAAGTTGTGAAGCTGTGATATGGAAGAAAAAATCTTTGCAGGTAAAACTGAAGTAGGAATCTCTGGATGAGATCAACTTGGATTTTCACAGTGAGTCCTAAACCCAAGAAAAAACGTATCTTAAGAGTTACCCTGAGGAGAGACAGGGAGGAGAGAAAGAGGAGATGACAGAAGCAGAGACTGGAGTAACTCATTCACAGGAGCAAGCCCAGCCCCCAGAGGAGGAAAGAAAAGAATCTCCCTGAGTATCTCCCTGCTGACTCTTCTATTCAGATTATTGGTCTTAGGAACTGTGAGCTAGTGTGTTTCGATTGTTTTGCATCAACCAGTTTGTGGAATTTGTTGTGGAGGCCGTATAAAACTGAACATAGACCAGGGAACACTTTGAGGTGACCAATCCTGTGTGTCCTTGCAATGGCTTCCACCCCAACCTTGACAGTAAGTTTCCACCAGCTTCCTTCACAAAAGTTAGGTGGGATGGGTCTCCTTTAAGAGAATCTGCTAAATATGGCGACATCAGAGAGAGGTTTTTTTTTTATCACTCACAGGAACAGCATCAGAGTGCCACGGGCCCCAGGTAAACACCCGCTACTCAGAGAGAACAAGTAGGCCAACAGTGGCCAGCCGGATGCAAGATGTCATCACATGTTTCAGAGGCAAGGCTGGGAGCCAGGACAACAAGGAGCGTTCTAGTCACTTCCCTGTCTAGAACAAAATACCCAACATTCACAATTTTAAGGAGGAGAGGTTTATTTATTTCACAGCATCAGTGGGTTCAGACCATGGTTAGCTGACTGCAAGGCAGGAGGAGCATGATGAAAGGACCTAAGAGAAGGAAGCTGCTCACGTCCTGGAGGCCAGGAAGAGAAGAGAGAAGGAAGGAGCAGGACAAGACACGCCCCGGGGACCTACCTCCGACCAGGCCCCACGGCCAGCAGCACACTCACCCGGAGAACTCATGAATGGAAGACTCCGCTGATGAGTATATCGTTTCCAGGTCCTAGTCACCTTCCAAACACAGGTGACTTTGAGGGGACATTTTGGATCTGAACTATATTAAAGGGTAATGAGTACTAGCCTGTGGCCACTGAGAAGCTGTCAGTGAAGGAAGGTCATAATGTTTCATCCGGTGACTCCGCTGACTGGGGAGGTAACATTTGAAGATTTTTCATTAGGCTGTTTGGGACAAGAAATTACAAGAACAGTTTCACACCACAGTCTACATTTATAAAGCCCTTTATTATGTATGGCTTTATTTACACCTAAAAATTCCTCAGGAAAGATATTAGAAATGCCCCTTTCTCCTATTTTTATTTTATATCTGAGAAAATACAAATGCAGAGAAGAGAGAGTCTTTCCTGAAATTAAACAATGCTAAGAAGTTAAACCAGAGCTCTATTCTGGCACCTATATTACTGCCATTTTTATTAAGCTATCCCAAACGTGTCTAACTTATTACTTCTAGTCTATTCAAGGCCTTATTTTTAAACAGAAAACAAGATAGCTTGAGGTATGTGAAATCTATCTACAGTATTTTGTTGGCTTTATTCTGAGTCAATTAACAAATCAATACTAAGAATGAAATATCTTAATTAAACATATTTTTGGCATTCCACAGGAAATCCTAGCTGAAAAAGACAATATTGATTTTCACAGTCAATGACATAAGTCACAAAGACTGTATACAGCTCAGCTACAGGTTTTCCATTGGAATCTGATTACAAAACGTTGCTGGTCAATCTAGAATTGAAATATGCTCAGAAGAAAAGATTTAAGAGGTAACTGTCACCAGCAAGTCACTTGCTACTCTAAGAAACTATGCATCAAGACGTTCTGAGTGGCTTGTTTTGGTGTCTAGCCTCTGCGTAGGCAATGGAGGGAGGAAGGGCAGAGAGCTAACACTGTGAAACTCTAGGTTCCAGGGTTAGCGCTCCTAACTGCGGCTTTCTTGTAGTCATTTCACTGAATCTTCACCACACCCTACTTGGTTTGGTTACTTACTAACTTTTTAAGATAAAAACAAGTATTAAGAGGTTGAATAGTGTACCTATGACATCCACTTTATAAATGGCCAAGAATATTTTTCAATAAGCTACCATCCATACAGTTTTCCTTCATCTTGGGTGCAGCATGGACATCGTTTGGAAAAGCGGGTTTCTCCTGGGGCTCCTGCAGAAGTTTTCTCTGCAGAACACAGCTCTTTGTGGATGAGGTGGCCTGTCTTGTGGTGGAGCAAGTGTAAGCAGCAGCTGTATGTTGAGTGATGACAGTGGGAAACGAGGATGTGCCGGCTTCCTTAGCACCATTACTAGCGGAGTTCTTAATTAACCTGCCGATAAAGTCAGTAATAGAGATCCCTGTGGTTTCAGAAATGAAGCCTCTTTGATTACTTCTTCCTTCAGGACATTTTGGCCATTTGCACTCCTGGAAGTTTGATGCTGAATTCTAAGACTTCTCCTTCCAGCCAATTATACTTCAAAAATGCCCTTGGCCTAATGCGTGTATAGTTGAACAAGCTTTTCTCATGGGTTGATGTGGTCAACCCTGTGACAATACTAAGATACACAGCAGATGAATATTTTCATGTTTTAGATTAGTAAACTGAATTTCAGAGAATTTAGTCATTTGTACAGAATCACACACACAGTGGAGCACAAGAAGGACTTGAACTGACGAGTTTGACCTTTAGTCTGGTCCCTTCCATTCTCACTTAAGGCTCTTGCAGACTGTGGACATCACTGGAATGAAGCCACAGTGCTCTCTGAATACCATATTTTGCTCTCCAACCAGAAAGTTCAATGGAACAAACATTTTACCCTCCCAAGGCCAGTGCTAAACCTTGGTATCTATTCTGATCCTCAGCTTGTGTAAACCTTTCTTTTCATAGCCAGGTAAATAACTCTAAAACTATTTGATCCAATTTTTTTTCCTGTAGTGCTTCATCAGAATCTCACACTGGTTGTGAAACATGAATTAAGATGATTACTTTTGAGTTTTCATCAGGTGTCCGGTGCCCTGGGGAAGGAGAGTATTCTTTTTTCCCCATCTGCTTACCTAACACTTTCAGACTTTCATGCATATAATACATTTGCTCCTTTCCATGTCTTTCTATATTAAGCCTAATTTATCAAGAAGGAACCAGAATTGCTTAGCTACTGACTTAATGCTCAATTTCTGCACTGAAAAGTAACTTCCTCATTAAATGGCAAATGC
Source organism: Dasyprocta punctata (assembly GCA_004363535.1). NCBI lineage: Eukaryota > Metazoa > Chordata > Mammalia > Rodentia > Dasyproctidae > Dasyprocta > Dasyprocta punctata. The sequence continues at coordinate 7,331 of RJWM01002313.1, read as the reverse complement.
TTCATCTCAAAGGTTGAACAGTACAGCACTTCAAAAAAAAAAAAAAAAGTGCTTCTGACTGGTTACATTTAAGGGACTGGAGAAACACTGACCCGGAATATCTGCAGGCTCACGGCCAGGAGGTATTTTTGCTTGCTGTTGAACTGGGGACATCTTCACTCCTGCTCTGTTCCTGCCTCTTGAAATGAGGTCCTGTGGACGGGGACACATGAGCGGGCAGGCCCCAGTGCACAGAGCCCAGCCCGGGGCACTGAGCAGGTGTCCTCCTCCTCCTCACAGCCACGCCGAGGCTTCCTGCTCGAACCTTGTCTGAGGGGGAACTCATGAGACCACAGGCTGTGTTCCGCCTCTTTGATTACTTCTTCCTTCAGGACATTTTGGCCATTTGCACTCCTGGAAGTTTGATGCTGAATTCTAAGACTTCTCCTTCCAGCCAATTATACTTAAAAAATGCCCTTGGCCTAATGCGTGTATAGTTGAACACGCTGTTGCAAACTCTTTCCCCAGGAAGGGTTCCCGGGACAGAACGGCGCAGTCCCCCAGCAGCAGGCCTGAGAGCGGGCTGTCACTTCAGCGTCTCGTCCAGGTTTGTCACTCTAACTACCCTCGGCATGCTGCAGCCGCTCCCGATCCCCTCCCCACTGCTTGCGGGGATCATCCCCTCTTCTCCTCCTCCTGCTTTCCTAGTGTAGGATTCCTCAACATTTAAGATTTTAACCTCTGCTTTCTAAAATCTCTTCTTAAGGTAGGAAGAGCGCTCTGCTCCATCTAAATGTAGCTGCTTTCCCTTGCTGTCTTATTTTCAAAAATATAACAGGAGCAAAAATATGTGGTGTTGCAGTTCCCGTGAGTCCTCTTGCTGACTGGTTTGCTCACAGGTCTGAGCCCACGGTAGAAGTAGCCATAACTATGTGTTCACCTATGGGGCAGATTCCAAAGTCTGGAGGTCTAACTCTGACTGCCTGTGTCAGTTCTAATATCCAATTTAAGCTGTCTCCCTCATGTTTTGAATTGTGTGCTATGATTTTACATCAAGGGCCCAGCCACAGTCACCCTCATAGAAATTCCAAGAAACAATAGAGAATTAGCTGGTTTTCACACCAAACCGAAGCTGGTGAGAACAAATCAAGAAATAAGAGCCAGCTGCCTCAGGAGAGGGACCAAAGTCTCAAACCATCACTCTAAGGACTGGTGCAAACTCCATTTCAACCCGGATTGATGCCCACAGCTTGAGGGTTTGAGAGGTTGAGGACCATGGATGGGGTGGCAGGAACTACTACGATTGGGAAGATGCCACTAGGATAAGTCAAGGTGGGGAGTCTAGCAAGGCACCATTAACTAGAAACAATTAGGATTACCTAAGATGAAAGTCAGCAGGAACCAGAGAGCCTGCCCTCTTTTATTAAAATTCTACTCACCTGTCCTCTCAAATGCCCTTGATTCTTACTCTACAAGGAACTTCCCTAGCATTTACTGCCTATTCCACAACTTTGGTCTTTTTTTATATTCACTTTTCTGATTAATTTTTCATGTTTCTTTCACTACATCCCAGTAGCTAAGTATCACTGGGAATCCTACTTAGTATTTATGATTTCTACTAGAGCACCTAGTTCCATGGCAGGTACACAATAAATATTTTCTTAATAATAAATATTCTTTTTAACATTGAAGTTTGAAAACCCACCTGGCTGCTATTATATTTAATGCATTCAATGTAGGAGTTGGTTCTGCTTTTCTAATACATAGGATGGTACTTTAAGATGTATTTTCTCTGATGGGATTTGGTTTATGTGAAGCCATTTATACTACTTCATGAAGTTTCCCCTGTGACCAGTAAAGTAAATTTGCAAGATAACTTTCCAGGGTTATAACCTGTAAGACTTTTGCTTCTGTAGTGTTAATTTAATTTAGTGGCTTTAGAACTCATGTTCTTGATGTTTTAAATAGAATGCATTAACAGTCAGAGGAACATGGGTCCTGATTCACTGCAGCTTGATTCAGCTATTTTTCAATATAAAAGAGTCCAATTTAAGCCAACAGATACACTCAAAACAAGAGACATTCTCTTTCTCTTATCCATTCCTGTATGTCTATTAGCTATTTGAACCCAATATTTCTACAGACTCCAGCAGTGTTTATTTTTTTGGGGGGTGTGTGCAGGTACAGGGCTATGGTTAAGCCATAAGAACCCAGGAGCAATAAAGAACACTCTTTTCTCAGCAGGGACATGACATTAGGTTACAACAACCCATTTGATACATTTATAGTGTAAATTTGTAATTTAGCCTAATAGTAACTGGCTGTGCATCTCAGTAGCTGCACCTGGGGAATACAGGAAGCAATCTCCCTGTTTACCCACTTGGTATGATGAAAGGAAAAATGTGTTCATGTGTGCGAAAGTGTCAAACTGGGATTTTTACCCACATAGTGCTCTAACAGGTTTTATGTACGTTTACCCGAGCATCACAGGGGGTAAAATACACCCACACCGCTCTTCTGTTCTGTAAACATGCATTTTACCATCAATGGACTATGGATGTGACTCACAGTAGTTGTGCCCAGGGAAAGCAGAAACCCATCTGTGCATTCATTCACTGGCAGACAAATGGCAAAGTGTGTACAGGAGATCCAAAGGAACAATAGGTAAGTTTTATCTATTAAATTCTCATTGCTAAATTTCTGTGCATTTAGGATTTGTATTTTTTTAATTTCTTTTTATTTTTCTGGTAGAAATAGCCCAATTCAGTACAATTGCTTATGAAAAATCAGATTTGCAAGATTTGGGGAAGGCTGAAAGTGAATCATCAGATCACTCATCATTGTATGATGAAGATGATAACGACTTTGGTGTTGGCCATGTGAGCCAAAGTTCCTGTGAAGACCTAACAGAGCAAGATCAGTGCAGACACTGGGAGTGCAGCCCTCCTTGACTCAGATCAGGAAGAAAACAGCAGTATGAGTATGTATTTGACTAGTAAAAATGGTACAAAGTGTCACACAACCAAATGTAATGATCCAATGTTAGAACTAGACCCAAAAAGACAGTGAGAATTTTGGTGGGGTGAAACCTGTTGTGCAGAATGTCAGCACTGCCAGTCAATGAAATTGTAACAGGTAAAATGCTACAAGATGTTGTGAAATACACCAGTGCTGAAATGCAAGTAAAACACTTTGTATGCATCAGTAGCCATACTCAAAAATGTGTTTATTATGACACCTCACTAGCTGAACCGAGCAGAGCTGTACTTAGCAGGTCTTTCTCATGGTGATCTCATGAGCTGGAGGTCTGTAGAATATCCATGACACTGAGGTGATTTGGTTTCCTTCAAAATTGCCTGAAGTTTGCCAACCACCAGCCAAAAAAGAAAAAGAATTGATACTCTGGCTGCTATCCACTCATGGTTTGAGAGAATAATGGGTAATTGTCAAGCAATTTATTTGCTATCTGAATACATGGTTGTTGATGAATATCTTGCAGCATTTCATGGTCACTGTAGCTTCAGGAAGTATACTCCCCCAAAATCTTCAAAATATGACATAAAAATTTATTCCCTTTGAGATGTGAAGTCTTTTATGCATTCGGTTTAGAAATTTATCCTAAATCTCAGGCACCAGACCCTTATTCATTTAGCACTAAGCCAAATGATGTTGTGAACAGACTTGTTGCCCACATATCCCAAACTAATTGAAATGTGACAGTTTGTTTACCAGTTTCCAATTGATGTCACAGTTGCTATCAGAGCACAAGTTGACCAGCATAGGAACTGTATGCAGGAACAAGGCAGAAATTCCAAGTGAAATGTTGCAGTTTCAAAACAGAGAATTGTACAATACAAGCTTTGGATTTTGGAAAGATATAATATTAGCCTTATATATGGTAAAACAAAGCAAACTGCTGATGTCAACATTTCACCGTTATGGGGGAAATACCGATAGGGAAACCCGGACAAAAGGGAAGCCTCGGACAGAAACTTCCCACAACAAAACCAAAGGAGGTGAGGCGGACACTGTTGGTGAGCTGTGCAGCAGCTGTGATGTCACTCGAAACCCAAAGAGGTGGCCAACGGTTGCGTTTTCCTCAATCCTAAATACGTGTGGAATAGTTTGAGGGTTTACAAAAAAAATAACAAATGTAAAATACCATGGAGATAGAATTCATAAGACATCATTTACAGCAGAGGAAAAACAAAATATTTTTGTGCAGGGAGCTATATACACCGGTTGGTTAACAAGTGAAGAGGCGGGCACAGCATCACAAAGAACTACTATGACAACAGGAAAGCCAGCAAGATGTCAATTGTCCCCTGCAGGAAAGGACAGGGAAATAAAACATACCTGCTATCAGTGTAAGCAGTATTTGTGTATGGCACAACAGTTGTCATGCGTATGGATTGGCTTGGGTGTGACGGTTGAAGCAAAGATTGTTTCTGTGATAGACTTTTGTTTGTATTTATACCATGGTTCATGTAAGTTTTTATTTCTGATGTTATCTTTTAGGTTTTGTGAGCAAGTAAACAGCTGCTCTGAAAATGCTGCTGTCTACCCTGAGCACTCATTACCTATTTGATATTTTATTTTATTAATATCTTATTTCCCTGCTAAGTGTACATTGCACAATATAGTAGGAAGCTCCTGACAAAACAGGAAAAGAGGTGACAAGACTGCCACACAGGGAAGGACAGCTAATCACACGCGCCGTCACTGCAAGCGAGACGTGTGTACGGAGCGTGCAGTCCTTGTACGTGGAGACTGTCTTGGGTGTGACGATCAGATCAAAGATTATTTTTGTGGTAGAGGTCTAGTCACAGTTCCAGTGTAGTTCATACGGTAATTTATTTCTGATGTTATCTTTTAGGTTTTGTAAGCAAGTAGGCAGCTGATTTGAAATGTTGGAGTTTATTCTAAATATGCAATGCTTATTAAGAATTTAATACTTTATCGATATTTTATGTTCCTGTTAACTGCACATTGTATAACATAATAAGAGCCTCCTGACAAAATAGCAAGATCACTGAGATGTCAAGTATGTCCTACAAAAAGGCCAGCAAAGCAAAAGACACGTGCTGTCTGTGTGAGTGATATGCGTATAGGGAACATGCCGTCGTCACGCGTGCAGACTGCCATAGGTGTGATCATCAAAGGAAAGATTGTTTTTCTGTAGAGTGCTACTGGTGTGTTCATTGTGGTTCATATAGGAAATTATTTTGGTTGTTATTTTTAGACTTCATACATCAAAGAAAGTCAGTGTTGAAAATTTTGATACTTTATTGTAGATATTCAATAATCATTAAAAATTCAATTCTTTATATTAAAAGAATTTATACTAAAACTCATAAAATTAAAATTAATAATTCATCAAGAGAAATACCTAAAGAATAAATGTGGGTATGATACACCCACTATAATGTGCCTTTATGACAAAATTGGTGTTATGCCCCACAGCTTTAAGGAGCTGGACAAAGAGAATTAGCTGCCGAATCCAGTCTTTTAATTGATAAACTCTAGATGGAAAGAGATGCATGATGCATGTGAGCATTCTGTCCTCCTCACACTGAAGCCCGAGTTAAGCCGACTTTCACACCTGCAAGAACCACTCTGCGTCGGGAGAGACCTCAACCCCCGGCCACACGTGACGCCTGCGGGGCGAAGCCCCCACGGCAGTGAGGCAAGGACAGTGGGAGGCAGGTGGGGAAGGCTGTTCATTCTCTGCAAACTTTCCAGGCCCATTATTCAGGCCGCCTGCAGAGAAAGCGGAGGAGCAGGAAGAAGCTAAGCGTTTTCCTCTGTAACTCTTCCACCGGGGAGGACACCCAGGTGTGAGAGAGACACTCTGCGCTCCCAAGGAAGATTTCTCCTGGGCGGGTCCTGAACCGAAAGCTACCGCCACGTGCCTTTCTCTCATAGGGGTTCAGAACACCCCTGAATTCCTTGTATCCCTAGCAACTTTTATTCACCTAGTAAAGTTCAGTGCGGCATTTAATTTGGGATTAGATGTTTCTAAAGAAAGTATATGCTAGATTCCCAAATGCGAACTAGCGGGAGGGATGAGCGACTCGATGGCTCTGCTCCAACCTTGGCGAGAAGGGTCAGTGAGGTCACCTGGAGCTGGGCCCACAGCAGAACTGCACACAGGTGCGAGGGTCAGCTGGAGCTTGGGACGCGCTGACTCTGAGAGACTAGAGCTCCAGTTCCTTGCCGTGTCAGCCCCAGGCTGTGGGTGCTGGTAAGCAATGGCTTTAAACTGGTTTAAAGACTAAAACTTCCTCAACTAGTCGTGCGGAGCAGGAGCGTGGTTCACTGCCCACTTGTTTCCGTCAGCTCCGTGGCTGCCTGTGCTCGCTGTTCCCGCGGAGTGTGAGCGCTGTCACTCTCAGCAACTGAGCGCCTCCCACTAGTGCCGGGTGTGTGGCTGAGGGACTGACCACCTTCAACTCACTTAATCTGCTTAACAACATCTTTCAAAACTGGGGGCAACACTTCCCAGTGTAGCAACACGGAAAGAGTTCCTCACGGTCACCGAGCTAAAGTGTGTCCGAGGCAGGATCTGAGGCAGAGTCTTGCTGGGCCCGAAACACGTTTTCCCCACCACCTTAGGCTTCTGTCCCTAAACAACTCCAAAGGGTTGGCCGTTCAAGCCCTGCCTGGCTCTCAGTGCAGGGAGGACCTGGGGCGCCGCAGACCCCCAGCCTGTCCGGCCCTGCTTCCTGACCCGTCACGTACCCCCGGCCGGGGTGTGAGGAGTCAGGGCGGCACCCACGGGAAGTGTGTGACTTCCAGAAGACATTCTGCTGGTTGTCTGCATCCACAGAGGAGTCCACAACCTGTGCCCCGAGGGCTCCGCCCCCAGCCTGTGTGTCCCCAGCTCCTCAGCTCTGCGTCTCTCCTCCCTCCCCTGCTCCTTCTCTCAGCAGCGGCAAAGCAGTCGGCAAAGACATTGGACAAGGACTGCCGCGAGTGAAAGCAGGGGTTCGGCACAAACAAACGGCTTAAGTTTTCCGTGGAGAGCAGGTGACGCAGGCGAAGGAGGTCAGCCGCAGAAATAACTCAGGGAGCTATGACGCCCCAGGTAATGAATTCATTCTCCCCGCACCGATAAATCAAATATGAAATTGCTCTGGACCTGGGTGTTGGTCAAGTTAATCTCAGGCTTGCCTTTTTCTCAGTTTGTGGATGCATTGCCTTGAATTAATTCCTTTTCCAGATAGGTCTTAAATAATATGTTTCTGATCATAAAAGCCCAGGAGTGAAATAATTCATTTCAAAAGAAAAAGAAAAATCACATTTGATAATAAATGCAAAATGTCAGGAAATTCAAACAAACAGACCAAAAA
>RJWM01002312.1:0-132655 GCA_004363535.1 Dasyprocta punctata | reverse complement strand
TTCAGCAACGCTATTCACTGAACCTGCCTGTCTGCAAATCTCTGGATTATTCCCAAAGTCCTAATGACTGTGAAAAGTAAATGTTTTAAATCTATTCAGCACACTGAGGCAGCCTAGAAAATACAATGAAATACACTCATAAATGAGGACATCCGGAGCCGTTTTAAAGAGTGGAAAGAATAATGGGATGTGTGTTTGAAGTAAGGGAGAACTATTTAGAGAGGGTCTAATAGCGATGTGTCTTTAAGGTAATAGTTTTCTTTTTAATCTAAAGTTTTACCTTATACTATATTTCGATCAAGCCTCATAAATTATTTTGTACCATGTACTTTCCTGTTACCATCACTTTCTCTCACCAACCCAAGAGACCTTTTCAAGAACAGATAACGCAATTAGCCAGACTCCTGTCCACTAGGTAATACACAAAGACAATTTATCTCCTTTTTCATGTTAAAAAGGAGCTCTTTATATGTATTAAATACATACATAGGTATTATATATATTAATAGTCTTGAAGGTAAAGCCTATGCTATACAGTCTGTTGCAAGAAATCTTAGTAATTATTCCTCAAATATTATTATTAGTCATTTCTCAAATAATTTCTTAGGCAAGTTATATGACATTTCCCTGAGAGCCGATTATCAGCCTTACTGAACTGATGCATTTAGAATCCTTTAAGAAGTTTGAGGGGACTACCATTGGATCCCAAAGAACCTGCCTACTTACAATATTAGATGGAAGGTTTGGAAGGTAAAGACAATGACTTGAGCCATGTGTTTATACTCCACAGTAATCCAGCACAGTGAGGTGGATTGACTGAAAAGAATACACTGAGATACGTTTATTCACCCTAGGACACAATAGTGGTTTAGGTAGAGCTATGTCAACTCACTTAGCTAGAGGGTGGAACAATATGAAAACTGGCAGCTTTTTTCACTCTTCCCCTTAAAGGTGATGGTTTTATTCAATGCTACAGTCAAGTTGATTGGAAATGGGGAGAAAGTCTGTGTCCTTAATTATTTCCACGATTTCTCCTGTTCTCTTTTCCAGAGTTGGAACTTTCCTTCTATCATCCTTTCCATCATTCAGAATAGTAACAGTAAAAAAGCATTCTGCAGAAGGCAGCCCACAGAGAAGAAAAATGGGCAATGTACGGAATGCCTCTATAGCTTGATTTATCCAACCATACCACTTAAAACTGCAACCTTTATAGAAATAACAGGAAGTTTGGATCCCAAAACATACTTTGTCTGGGGGTAAGGGCACCCTGCAGGTGAATGCAAACTATATACTCTTTCTTGAATAGTGAGAATAACATTTTCTGAGAAATGTTTCTTCGATCCTAGTTTTAGAATCTGGGCCACCAATCTCTAACTCACACTATTCTAAAAACAAAGCTGAGCCTGGGATGGAGGGACACGCTTATAATCTCAGCACTCGGGAGGCTGAGGCAGGAGGATTGTTGCAAGTTCAAGACCAGTCTGGCTACAAAGTGAGCTTTAGGCCAGTCTGAACTGCAGGGCAAGGCCCTGTCTCAAAAAAACATAAAACAAAACAAAACAAAACTGTACTCGTGACCCAAGATGTTCTTAGCACGGCATTTCATTACATTCTCCAAGCCACATGTTTCAGTCTGGGAAAGCCATGAGATCTAAACTAGGTTATTTATAGTCTTCCCTGGGATTTTTGTTTTATTTTCATTATTTGTTTATTTTTGTGTTGGGAATCAAACTCGGGACCTCCAGCTTGCAAGGCAGGCACTGTGTCACTTGGCTATATCCCCAGTCCTTCTCTGGGATTTTAAAAATTCAAATTGGTAGTGATGATCATTCTGTGGATTCATTACCTGTCCTTCGGTAACTATAATCTCTATTCTCTTCTTAACTCTGCATTGCAAGTAATGATTTCAATTTAAATCTAAACAATGGGATATAATATTAAAGCACATGTATATTGGCATTAGAAAAATTTGCATTTAAATACCAGTAAGATTTCAAAAATGATTTCAACTCCTTTAACTTTAGATAAATTCTATAATTTTCTAGCCTATGATTCTTAGTGTGTGTGTACATAGACATATCATATATATATATGTAATACTTTTCATTAGATGTCTGCTCTACTGTGTACATTGTGAGTATAACATACTAGCCTAGGGCAAATGCTTAGTACATATTAACGATTTTCATTATGTGTGCTTTTGTTAGGTATCGCTAACTGTATTTTTAGCTGTGAATTATAATTCTTGTTTGCCTACTTTCTTTGAATTCTAAATCAGCACATTATTGTAGTATAATATTACTACTTTCATTTCTTTTCAACTTAGTGGTACAAATAGCTAAAATTAAAAATTAAAATGATGTGTAATTCAAGATTTAAAAATGGTATGAATAACATAATATTCTGCCACATTGACTAGCCAGTTTTACCATCTATAGCTTACACTTTTATATGTAATTTATAAACATCTTATTATTGTAGTCATCACAAAAATTTATCATGTACACTGACAGTTATACTATATTTGTAGTTCACACTGAGAGATTAGATAAATTGCCCAATACAGTTGTAGATAAATTATTTTAACTTGTAGTTCCTAATTCCAATATTCATGTTTTGTATTATTATGGTCTACTGTCTATGTACTATGTATTGACTGAATTAAATATCTTCTGTCTTATATTAATCCTATTCTCTCAAACAAATTAAAATATTTTCCAAGTTTTCTTCAGTCATACATGAATTGCAATAAGAATGTTTCAATATGTTGCTATAATCCATATTTGCTTTGGTTGACAAATTAGGTCTTCCTTAAGTAAGTAGAATTTTCCCAGGATGAATGGAACACTATAAAAGAATTCTCAATTTGGATTTCAGCTCAATGTAAACAATGGTTTAAACAGATCATAAATATTAGTGTTAAACATTAGAAATACACTGAGAGCAGCAATAAAGTCTCATAGGAAATCTAACTTTGAGTTATACTTAGATACAAAGTCTTCAAATACATAATTAAAAGTGTGATAGATTGTGCTTTTTGATTAACTACTGGCTATTGCATGCAAATACATTATCTGAGTGTGGCCATTAAAGTAATTGTGTAGATATTACATTTCCTAAATTATTTTAAGTGTAATTGCATATTATAATTAAAGATACTTGAGAAAGCAGCAGTATGCAAATAAGTCTTCTAAATCCAGACATTCTTAAAAACATAGCTACCAAAAGTCTTTTGTTTTTTCCTTCTGTCAAAAGGAAATCTTTAAAGTAGCAAGAATGAGATAAATATCATTAATAAGGAATTAAAGTATATGATTTATTAGATCATAGAAAACTCCTATTTGCCGAAGATCAATTTAAATCTCTTGAGCTTTAGAATATCTCTTTCAGAGAAATCCAAAAATGTGTGTATAAGAACATTCAGTGTCTGTCACTAAGCTTTCAGAAATGTAATATATCATACAGTTGAAGATTACAGAAAGAGCAAGAGAGAGAAAGAGAGATTGTTTAAATTCAGGACCTTTTGGTGAAATGTGTATTTAAAAAGGAATCTTCTTAATAAAGGTTTAAAAATACAGAGAATAAAGGGATGGAAAAAGTATGTTTTTAAAGAGAAAGCTGCAGTCAATGAAGACATAGTTTTTAAAGTTTCAAAGTTAGGAGGTAGGATAATGGTCTCACTATGAGGAAGGCCCCAAGGAAACAAGAGCAAGAGTTCTCAGACAGACAAAGAACCCATGGCAGGTTATCCATCCCTGACATATCCTATTGATGTGAAGAAAAAAGGAGTATAGCCCACAGCAGAAAAGTTGAAATTAGAATAGAAGTATATGGTGAAGGTTAGAATCTTGTTATGATTTTGTTTTAAAAAAATTGTTCATGATAGTTTTCTGATCTATCATAAGATGCATCCTGAAGAATGTTCATGTACAGATGACATTCTTCAAGTGTTGGTTGGAATATTCTGTAGATGTCCGTTAGGTACATTTGATCTAGGTACAATTTAATGCTGCTCTTTCATTGTTGATTTTCTATCTGGAGGATGTTTTGTTTTCTAAAAGTAAATATTAAAGTCTCCAACTATCACTGCACTAAAGTCTTTCTCTCTCATTTTAGGTCAATTAATATTTGTTTAATATACTTGAGTCCTTTGATATTGGGTGTGTATATATTTATTCATTTTCAAAGAAAAGCCTTTCAGCAAATTTAGTGTCTCAGTTTTAATATTCAGATCTTTGATCCATTTTGACTTTATTTTAGTGCATGGTGATACACATGGATCTAGTTTTAGTTTACAGCATATGGAAAGCCAGTTTTTCCAGCAGCACTTGTTAAAGAGGCTATCTTTCTTCCAATGTACATGTTTGGCCTCTTTGTGAAAGATGAGGTGGCTGAGTGTGTTTGTAGTTGTGGCTGTATCTTCTAATCTATTCCAATGATCTTCAGGTCTGTTTTTATTTCAGTACCATGCTGATTTTATCACAGTAGCTTTGTAATATAGTTTCAAGTCAGGGATTGTGATGCCTTCTGCCTTACATTTGTCTCCCAGGATTGCCTTTGTTATTCTGTATGGTGTAAGGGTAAGAAATTTCAAAAAGCAAAAGTAGTTGGGAAAGGAGAAAGGAGGAAAGAATGAAGGGAAAAGGAAAAAGACATAAATTTGTATATATGTATACATAAGATAGCTAAAATGACTATACTGCTAAATGTATTAGTTATCGAAAAAGAACAGTTAATACTCATATGATTAGATCAATTTTACAAGTCTATATCTGTTAATCTAAACAACCCCTTTGAAGGTAACAATATGCAATATTGCAACCATTGTCAAATTCCTATCAATTTGTTTTGTAAACCTATAATGTTACTGTTTTGGATTTGTTGTTGTTTGTTTGTTTGTTTTGCTTTTTGTCTTTCTTTTCTGTGTCTTTTTTCTCTTAAACAAAAAAAATCACTTTGAAAGAAAGTCGAGAATTTATAATTTTTCATTTTTTTATTAATGCATGCTTACACTACATAATGATTACATTCTTTGAGGAAATGGGAGTTGGTATCTTTCCATGTGTTTAGCTTTTTTATATCTTCTTGCTAAACTGATCCCCATAACATTATGTAATGAACTTCCTTGCCTCTGTTAACTGTTTTTGTTTCAAAATATTTAAACATATTTAAGTATTCTGCTTTCATTTATGGGTAATCCCACGTGTATGGAATATTTTATTCTATTTCTTCACTTGTATTTTATTTGTCAATAGTGGTGAAGTGAATTTCTGAAAGTAATGTACAATTTGGTTTTATATTGTTTTTTAATCCATTCAATCACTCTGAGTCTTTTAATTAGAGAATTGTACTTTTTACATTCATTGTAATTATTACTAAGTATGATTTACTACAGCCATTTTCATAACTTGTTACCTAGTTTTATTATTGGTCCATTCCTTTTTCTCACCACCTTACAAAATTTCTGTGTGGTTAAATAATTTAAAATTGCAGAGTGCTTTGATTCTTGTTTATTATTTTTGCTTTGTCTATTATACACTTTTGCTTCATGCTCACTATAAGTGTTACAGAAAAAAGTTCCTTGGTTATAGCAAGTTACTTTGAAATGCCAGTAACTTAACAAGATTATAAAAAAAAAGGGAATAGGGTAGGGGATGAATTTCAGATCAAAAGCTAGGATTTAATTCCCTGTCTTTTCCCCAGTGAAAGTCTTCTCTCTGTACTCTGGGCTACTTGGAGTAGGGAGATGAGTAATAAGGATAATCCTTTCCTTCCTGCATTCTCTAAAGCATCTTTTCACTGTTGGATTAAAAGCAAGCAGTATGGTCTCTCATCTGATTTCCTTAGTTCTTGTGTAGTTTAGTACTGAGTAGCCCTTATACTTGAAGTGCCTTTGGCAAGATGATTCTTGCAGAATCTTAGTCACATGTTACTCTGCCATACAATTACTTTAGACCAAAAGTTTATCTTCCATTCTTTTATTTATGCATTTTAATGATGAATTCATGTTTCTATTTCTTGATTTTTTGATACAAGTTTTTGCTAGAATTCCTACTATAAAAGATGAGTATTATCTCTTCTCACAACCTCATATAGATAGATGTACACCTGGACAAATACACACAGACAGATACATCTTTCCTCTACTTTCACTCCAACATAATGAAAAAATGTTCCATATTTTTCTTATTATTACCTTAATATGATCTATCACATTCATAATTGTGCATTGAGTTATAATTGTCTGTTTCCATTTTCTTTTATATTCTATTAAGTGACTAGTTACCTTGTGTTACTCTTGCTAATTTTTAAAATACCATTACATGTTAACCCTTGCTAGATACAGGGCTGAAAATCACTCTTTTCTATATTAAAAAAACAAGGAATTCATTTTAACTTTAATTTTTTTGAGATATCCAAACAGAAATAAACTTTTCATACAATAATATGGACTGATTCTTTTTTTGGTAGCCTAGTTGTTCCCCTGTGATTTTCCCTCAACATCTTTCAGCAACTTTCCTTTGCTTTCTTCTCAGTACTGGAATATTTTATTCCCTAAATCTTGTATTTTTCCTCTTTTTAGTTAAATGCTCACTATAAAAGAGTAAATTGTACTATAGTTCTCTGATAAACACTTCTGAAAAAATGCTTAATAGGAGCCAAAATGTTTGGGGTACCTTGCATATGCAAAACAACTATGCTTTTTTTCACTCTTGAAATATATTTAAGCTGACAGTATCATTTTATGTCTTTTTACCTGTGAAATTTTATAAAGTGTAAACTAGTGACTATATATGGCACAGAAAATATGAATTTAAAGTATTTGTGTATGCATGTTAAAATGATACAGCAGAGAAATATAAGAAACTGATAATATTGTTTGTCCCCAGGAATGAGAAAAGGATTGCGAATAATTTTCAATGGATTTAGTGTAGATATCATTGATTTTAGCATTGAACCATGTTAATATAGTCCCAACACAAGAAATTAGTGTCATGAATTTAATGAACTTAGTATTTTTGTGGATTGAGATATTCACAAGTCTGTCTTACTAAAGCAATCTTGAATTTATGGTTTTGCAGATTTGTTTGCATGTGAACATTAAATGTTTCAAACTTTTCCCACATTAAATTCCTTCAGTATCTCTCTACTGTTAAACCATTTAGCAAGATATGATGTGTTAGAAAGATGATGGAAGAGAAACCTGCAGACAGTCCTTGGTCCCACAGAGACACCAACATAAAACACACGAATGGATTCTCTTGGCAGGAAATAGAGAAAGCAGTCGAGGATTCTGCATCACAGACTAGTGTGAAATCGAGCACATCAAAGGTGGCAAGGAAATCCACTGCTGTCATTCGCCACAGTTCTCTACTTGAATACAGTGCAATAGAGTGGGAGTAAATTCCAAGTTCCTGGATTCTCCTGATGGAAGGAATGAGAAGCTCAAAACAAAGGTAGAATTAACAGGAGTTTGGGGGAGAATGCCCAGGGCACTGGAATTCTGTCTTGAAACTAGCTAGAACCTAAGTGTTGACATGAAACAGCACAAAGCTGGTGACTTCTGAGAACAAGGGCTGCAAGTGTGAACCATAGCACATGCTCACTCATGACTTCCTCACAACTCAGCATGGAAAGCATGGATGAAAACCATTCAGTGTCAATTATTCCTTGAGGTGAGACAGAGGTGGAACATACAAGCATTGGTCTGGCTTTTTGAAGAGCTGCTTGAGGAACTAATTCTGCAGTGTGACCTAGAGCACAAGCAATACCTGGAATATTCTAAAATTCCTTAACCATAAGAGCATTTTCAGTAACACCGATGATGTTAGAATATTCAAGCAAGCTGGGCATGGTGGCACACACCTTTAATCCCAGCACTTGGGAGGCTGAGGTAGGAGGAGCGTTGTGAGTTCGAGGCCGACTTGGGTTACAACGCAAGCGCAAGGCCGGCCTGAGCTACATAGTGCCACACTGCCTCAAAAAAACTAGGGCTGGGAGTTTGGCTCAGTGGCTTAAGCATCTGTCCAGCAGGCATGAGGTTGTGAGTTCAATCCCCGGTGCCAAAAAAAAAAAAAAAAAAAAAAAAAAAAATTCAAGCAATCCCATGTTCCTGAAAAGAGAAAGCAGAAAATGCCTCTGACGATTTGCACATGTAAATCTCAAAATGAATACATAGGAAATGTTTGGGAAGCCAGAAGAATATTGGGTAATTGGTGTGAGCCATTTCCTGTGTAAAATGAGTAACACTACACTGACAAACTGAATTAAACAGCCTGTTAAAAGAATTATCTGACAGAATAAAGTAACACTTAACCCTGGGATGCAAGAATGGTTGAACATAGCAAATCAATAAAAGTAATACACCACCTTACCAGAAAAAAAAATTGTACACAATTATATCAACATATGAAAAAACGACATTTGACCAAATTCAAAACAATTTCATAATAAGACCACAGGAAATATATCTCAATTCAAAAAAACTAATATGTGAAAAACTATTGCCTAACATCAAAATCTGAAAAATTTTCCACTGAGACCTGGAACAAGATTAAGGTATGTGGCTACTTCTATTCAACATAATACAAGAAATCCGATTTTGAGCAAATTAGGCAACAAAAACACATGAAAGATACCGAACTCAGAAAGAAAAGTAAAAATATGTATGTTCACAGATGATAAAATCATATATGCAAAAGCCCTACGAAGTTCACTAAAAATTGGAACTGGAAAAAAATTCAGCAGATTTGCAAAATACAAAACTAACATAAAATTGGTAGTGTTTCTATATAATAGTGATAATAATTTTAAAAGAATGTTATAAAAATTTTAATTTATAATATCATTAGAAAGGATAAATTACTTAGGGATAAACTTAACCAGGAGGACAAGGTCTTATAGCACAGCTTGGTGGTACATGTCCTTGATCCCAGAATTTGGGAGGCTGAGGCAAGAGGATTGGAGCCTGATTGACACAGTGAGTTCATGGTCAATGTGATCTACAAAGTGAAGTGAGATCTTGTCTTAAAATAACAAAAAAGTAAAAAATCTCGTATACTAAAAGACTAAAAGCCACTGTATGTTTCTTTTTTGCTTTCTCTTTCTTTCTTTCTTCCTTTTTTTTTTTTTTAAGCAAAACAGGTGCAACCACTGTGGAAATCAGTATGGAAATTCCTCAAAAAACTCAGATTGGAAGTCCCATTCAATCCAGCTATTCCCCTTCTGGGTATTTTCCCAGAAAAACTGAAAGTGTCATGTCACAGCAATATATGTGCACCCATGTTTATAGCAGCACAATTTGAAATAGCCAGATCTTGGAAACAACCCAAATGCCCATCAACCACAGAATGGATGAAAAAGGTGTGGCATTTTTATACAATGGAACATTACTCAGCTATAAAAAAGTCACTGTATATTTCTAAAGGATAGCAAAGGTAAATAAGGGACAGGAAATTTTTCATCATGATGTGAAGATTTCATACTTTTAAAATACTCTACCCAAAATGATGCACTGAATTGATGCAAACCTTAATAACAGTCCAGCAGTATTTTCTGCAGTAATATATAAAACAACTCCAAATTGATGTGGAACTCCCCCCCACACACAATTGACCAAAACAATTTTTAAGAAGAAGAACTAAGTTGGATGCCTTATACTATCTAACGTCAAACAAATTACAAAGTTAATCAAAACCATAGGACAGAGACATGAAGACAGACATATAAATGAATGAAACAGTATAGCAACCCAGAGTTAAACCCACAAACATGAAACCTATGTAATATGGAGAAGGTAGTATCTTCAAAATGTGATGCTAAGAAAACTGATTCTCTAAAATCATGAAAATGAAAGGTTATGTATCCTATGAAAAAATTAACCTAAAATAAATTAATGATATATATAAGACATGAAACTAAAATTATGGAAGGAATCATAAGGAAAAGTTCTCAATATCAGTGTACTACTCAACTTTCCATTTCTGAGACAAAATACCTGGAATTAATTACCTCTGAGGAGTAAAGATTTATGTTGGCCCATGATTTCAGAGGTTTCTGTCCATGGTCAGCTTGTTCCTTTGCTGCTAAGACCTGGGACACGGCAAAAACAGTACAGAGAAGGGTGTAATGGAGGAAAGTTTTTCACCTTAGGGAAGCCAGGAAGCAGAGAGAGGGAAAAATGTCCAAGGGGAAGGGCTGGGCACAAGACATGCCTTTCTTTTGTCTTTCTTTCTTTCTTTCTTTCTTTCTTTCTTTTTTTTTTTTTTTTTTTTTTTTGTGGTTCACGGGGATCAAACTCACAACCTTGCGTCTGCCAGGCAGGCACTTAAGCCACTGAGCGAAACTCTCAGCCCTATGTTTTTCGAGGCAGGGTGCACTGTGCAATTCAGGCGGGCCTTGATCACGTTGTAGCCCAAGCCGGCCTTGAACTCACAATGTTCCACCTACTTCAGCCTCCCGGGTGCTGGGATTGAAGGCGTGCACCACCACACTGGGCTTCAAAACAGGCCTTTCAAAGGTATGCTCCTTCAAACTACTTCATCCAGCTGGGTTCCACCTCACATAGTCCATCCAGTTGTGAAATCATCATTGATGAAGTTAGCAGTCTCATGATCCATTCACTTCTCTGGCCTTCACTTCTGAACATTGCTGCATTGAGGACCAAATCTCATTACATGTGGCGTTGAGGGACACATCCTATCTAAACTGTAGCTTTATAACACTCAGTCATCCGGGAAATTCAAAGTGAAGCCACAATTAGCTATCACAGTACACCTATCCTAAATGACTGTTAACGAAGAGATAAATATGACCAGGCTTCACTACAATGTGAAGAAAAGGGAATGTTTGTACATGGTTTGTGGAAATGTAAATTAGTACAATTATATGAATACACACTGGAAGTTCTCCCAAGATTAAAAAAAAGTGGTCCATCAGTTCTACTTATTTTTCAATTCTACTTCTGACTATACAAACAAAAACATTGCAAACATTACATATATTAAAAAATCTTCACATTCATGTTTCCTACAGCATTATTTATAAAAGCAACGATATGGAATATAACTAAGTGTCCATCAAAAGATGAATGGATAAAGGAAATAACACACAAACTTACCTGCTCATTGATGCACAGACATATGTACATGAATAATATTACACCTTAAAAATAAAAGAAAAACTGACAAGCCGCAAAAACATGGATGAACTTGTAGAATAGCATGCTAAGTGAAATAAGATAGGTACAGAAAAATAAGTACTACACCATGGCGTTTGTATGCAAAATTTTAATAATTTAACCTCTTAGCAGCCACAAGAAAAATAGTAGCTGCCAGACACTAGGAGGAGGATATGGGAATGTGGATTATTTCTCAAAAGGTACAAACATACTGTTAGGGAAGAAAAATAAATTCTGGAGATCTGTTCTATGTCATGGCTATAGCAGTTAATAATAATGTATTACATACCTGAAAATTGCTAGAAGAGTTTATTTTTAAATGCTTTCCTCTCCACATAATTTATAAATATGGGGAGTAAGACAATCATCTGTTTAAGTTAATTCTAAGCATATACAAATTTACTCATCAATATAAAAATATAGAAAAGATAAAGAAACAAGTAGTTTTAAAATGTAGTTTACATTAGCCAGTCTTAGAAAAGGGGAAAATTCTGTCAGTGATAGATGGAAAATTCCATTAGCGAGGACCTAGTTACACAAAGTCATCACGGTAGGAAAATATATGGACCCTGGATTTCCTCTTATTTGAGATATCTAAAGTAATCAAACTCTTAAAAGCACAGAAGAGTCTGGTAGATGCCAGGGACTGGAGAGATTGAGAAAGGGAGTGTTGTTATTCAATGTGGATAGCATTTCAGTATTTTTTTTATTGTTGCTGCTGTTGTTTTTGTTGTTGTTTTGTTTTGTGTGTGCCTGCACCAGGAATCAAACTCACAACCTCATGCTTGCCAGGCCAGCACTATGCCACTGAGCTGTAACCCCGGCCCAGTTTCAGTTTTTCAAGATGAAAAACTGGATATGGGTTCCATAAATTTAATGATATTTTGTTGTATACTTAAAATTTCAAGATAGTAAATCTCTCATACTCTCTGTGATTTACTAAAATTAAGAAAAATTTCAAACTTAAAAATATTTGTTTTCCAACAGTCAATAACAAGAAAAGAAATGACAAGAGGTAGTGTAAGAGATGTTTGGAATCATATGTTTACTAAAGAACTTACATACAGTTAGCATAAAGAACCATCAAAACTTAGCTGTATAAAAATGGCCCAAATTACAAAACATATGGCAGAGGATATGAACAGACATTTTTCCAGAGATATACAGATGGTAGATAAGTGCATGAAAACACAGTCAGTGTCATTAGTCATCAGAGAACTGTAAACTAAAATAGAATTAGATACAAATGTATTCCTATAAAAGTGGCTAAAATAAAATGAACCTGTCAGTACCTAGTAAGAGGATTCAAAGCACCTGGAATTCTCATGTATTCCTGGAAGGAAAACGAAATGTTTAGGCTAAAAATACACTTAACATATGACTCCGAAATCTTAAACCTAGTATTTACTAAAGAGAAGCAAAATTGTTCACACCAAGACCTGCACATGTGTATTTATATGTCACTTTGTTCATAATTGCTCCCCATTAAAATAAGTCATATGTCCTTTAGTAACTAAATGGATAAACTGGGCCATATTTATAGATTGGTGTACTGTACTATTAAAAAAAGTAGTAATGAATTGCCTAATATAAATGAAACTCAGTTATATTATGCCAAATATTACATGGCATAGGTACACATTATGTGAAAGCACTGAACACTTTTAAACTCTTACTTCTAGTACCTAACCCTGTGAAACACATGCTTTCCTATATTTTCTATGAGAAAGAGATCAGGAGAGAGCATTATCTCCTCTAAGATAAATAGATTATTTTTCTGTGGCTTTGGAAATATCTAATCAGAGATGTACTTCTGAATCTCATCAAAACTTTAACTCAGTAAAACACTTTCAAATTTTTGGAGTTCTACCACACAATAAGGCTAGCACACAAATAACTACTTCTGCAACTTTAAATTACTTTATATATTTATTGAAAAACTTTGTAAGGTTCATAGATAAATTTTCAATCTTCGTTTTGTATATATCTGACAATAGCCTTGACTAGAGGATTGCAGCAGAACATATTGGGTCTCTTCATATCTTGATCAGAAGTGATGTTTCCTAATCACTTCTACTTTCTAAAAACACATACTGGGTAACTGTTGTAATCTGGCTTTTTGCAAATTGAACAGTGTAGGTCAATGTAGTTTAAACTTGATGAGCACTAATTATAACTTCCCTAATGCATGTTAAACTAGGATATAGCAATGCGTCTTAGAATTTTTATATGTATTAAGCATTATATCCTGACAAAGTGTTATGTATGTTTGCATGCATGCATGTTGGATGGAATGAGAAGATGCATGTATGAATACGTTACAAGGTATTATATTATTTAACTTCAATGAATGTGCACAAAAATACTATAATTTTGAGATGCAAAGAATTCTAGTGTGCTAAATGTGGTAGAGACATAACTGTAACCTAATTACTATAGTTTAAATTTAGTAAGCTTTGTGCATTCTTTAGTTTTGATTCTTGTTTCCTATGTTTGATTACTACGTTTCAAGTTGTGCCATTTTACAGCTAACTTAAGAGAAGAAAATAAATTTACCAGTATTAAATTTTTGACAGGTTCACAGTTTTGCTTTATTATAACCAAATGCACAAACAAAAAGAAAGGCATTACATTGATTGGAACATTAAAAATCTACATAATGGGAATACATGTGAGGGTCACTTTCTTAGCATGCTAAGAGCTAAAGATTTTAAAAAATGCAAATGGCCATAATTAAAACTAATAAATGGAATAGGAAAGAGCACAAAGTTTCTCTCAAAACAGCAGATGTGACTAGTATTTTACAGTATTTATAATGATAAAAGAAAAACAATTACTTCTGACTATATATGAATTGATTACTATTAATACATTCATATAGAAATTCCTAATATGAATCCACATACAGGAAAGGTATTTGATCTTGTTATCAGCATAATTCCTACTTTACCTTACTCGTGTATTAATTTGGAACTCTTGCTGAAAGCGCAATAGTAATTGAAAATATGGCGGGTTAGATAATTTAGCATCTCTTTATCTTTTAATAATAACAATAATAGTATTAATAATAACCAGACATGGTGGTGCATGCCTATAATCTCAGCACTAGGTAGGCTGAGGCACAAGGTTTGCTTCACATTCAAGGCCACCTTGGGTTACAAAGTGAGTTCAAGGCCAGCCTGAATTGCATAGCAAAACTCTGTGTCAAAAACCACAAAATAATAATAATAATATTAATAATGTTTAATAATAACTTTAATAACTTCAGTCCAACCCAGAGGGAACTTGGCTTAAATCTCATTGACTTTTACTATCCTGCCCTCACATTACTCTCCAACCAATGAAATGGTGTTCTGTGCTTGATCTCAACCCATTGGCTTTAATCAATATCAGGTTATCACCTAAAGTTTAAAAGATGTTCTGAGACTGAGGTAGGTTGAGTGTTGTGAGTTAGAGGCCAGCTTGGGCTAGAACATGAGCGCAAGGCTGGCCTGAATGACATAGTGCGGCCTTTCCTCAAAAACTAGGGCTGGAGTTTGGCTCAGATGCTTAAGCATTGGCCTGGTAAGTGTGAGGTTGTGAATTTGATCCCCAAAAAAACATAAAAGATGTCCCAAATTCCCTAAAAATTTGGCACCCTTGTATTTGAATTGCACTCCTGATACTTACAGTTTGATGTTTATTCTTAAGCATAACTTTCTCTGACAATTTTTTGTTCCTATATTCTTATTCTCACTCTGTCAACTCAACTTTCCAAAAAGAACACAACATGCATCATGAGGCATGTAAGAGATTTACTGGGCGTAGAAATGTGAAGTGTAAACATCGAGGAAACAAGAGTAGCTAGGGAAAGACTTCACACTAAAATGCAGATACAACACCTTTGAAGAGTGAGAGGAAAAAAGAATTGGTAGGAAAAATCTCAGATGGTCAGTAATTCCAAAGAAGTCTCAGCCATTCATAAGAGGAATCCCTAAACAAATGTTGCCTGTTGGAGTGGTTCGGATCAGGAAGGACTGGGCCTCTGTTCTATCTGCCGTGCTGTCAATCATTGCTGGAGCGTGTAGGGGAAGGAGTCTGATATTAGCAGAAGCACCAGAGCAGACTCAAAGAGACAGGAGCCAATTGAAGCTGTCCGCCTCCTATGTTTCCCTGGGAATTCTGGGAAATGAGGTGAGCTCTCTAAAGACCTGAAGGTGTTGGGTTGGTACAACTATGGAAAATATAAACAACTTTGTTCTTCAGATAATATTAAGTTTAAAGTTGTGCCAAGAAAAGAAAACCCTGAAGTTGAAATATATATAATAATGCTCCCACAGACTACAATAAAATTAAGTAATCACTTATGTTTAATATAACAAACTCTTTAAACTGTTAGCTATGTTTTTCCCTTCACATACATATTTTTAAAGTATATTGTGATTGAGCTTCCATTTCTAAATGTTACTAATTTTGTAGCTGCCGCACATTCTACCTATCATCAATGCCCACATGCATTCCCCATCATTCTCCAAATGTATTTCATTACTGGAAAATATTTCACTTGTTTAATATTCAATTTCTCATGATTTTGACTATTAAGTATTATTTACAACTGAAATCTATGACTCATCATTAAATACATTTTTTGTTCATAAAGTTTGATTTTGCTAAAGCCAAAAATTGAGTTGACATTGTTGGTAGTTCCCTTTAGTTTCACTAATTCATGTATCACCTCTGTAGAACTGTGATCTCAATTCAAACGGTCCAGAAAAATGATTAATTTCACAATTTCTTGAAGCCCTGACTCCTGGGATCCTATTTTGTTCCACTCTGTGCAGGCCTACCTGCCAAGCTACTACTTTCTTAGGTCGGAGCCTTCGTTTTCCTTGAGAATTTTGGAGTTATTGTTCCATTGTTTCCTGGATTCCAGTTTAGCTTTTGGAAAGATCGATATTATTATAATTCTCAAACACATTTTAACCTGTTTTGCTCCCTTTATGAAAATATTCAGGATTATTTCTTAGTTCCCAGAATTTTGAAATGTCATAAAACACTGCACAAGCAAATTAATCAATTTTCTAAGTACTGTACTAAGTCCTTCACTCTTAACAAATTCTGAACTATTTTAATCTTTCTGAATTGCTTGAACAACCATTTTTTCCCCAAGTCCTATTTATCAGATGTTTAGCCAGTTGGGTTAACTGAATCATTCAATAGTTATCAAAGATTGTGATTGCACTCTTTACATTCTTAAAAATTAAAATTCTAAAGAATTTAAAGGAGGTTATAGCTGTATGTTTTTATCATAGTGGACGCTCAAATGGAAAAAGCATATTTCTTTAAAACAAACACGCTAACGGACAACATTGGTATAAAATATATTTTTAGAACAACATTGAGGAGAACAGCATTTTGCACTTTTTTGTCTTTTAATGTCTAGTTTAATACCAGACATTTGCAGTCATATCTGCCTTTCATATTCAAATTTGAGGAATACATTTTCTTTAAAGTCTGTGTAAAAACATTTGGGTATAGATATGGAAATGGCATCACATGAAAGTCCTTCTAGGATCTTAGGAACCTTCATGGTTGCTCATGCCCTACTTTAGGAATCATTAGTTTACTCTTCAAACACATTCTCCTGCTTCACTTCTCTTTTCTAGTTGATCAGTTTAATATGTATTTTCAAGTACATTGTTATAAACGGTATTTGAATTTTTCCCATACTTTGGCATCTTCATGCTTATAAAACTGAATTATTTTGCAGAAGCCTTGCCTTCTTTTCTCTCAAAATATTAATTGTATGTTTGGGACTTCGTTTTCCAAAGATTTTCTACATTCCTTTCCTGAATCATCCTTACTCTTTCAAAGATTCATTTTCTATTTTATTTTGTTCCTGTCTCTTACATTACTATGTTTTCTATCACTTTTTAATTAAAACTCTTCAGTTGGTATGCTTTAGACAAACATAATGATTATATTCCTCATGGGAAGTTGGTGCATGAACATAACACGTGGTAAGTCTTTCCTTCATTTCTCCCTCCTCCTTTCATCACTTGGGTCCCAGCTTCTCCCTTGTAAAATAACTATCTCCCTATTTCCTGCTATAAACATTTATTGTATCTTCTTTGTATTTGGGTTTCTCACATATAAGAAATCATATGATATTTTAGCTTGTGTGTATGATTTATTTCACTTAACGTTGTGGTCTTGAGGTGAATCCATTTTCCCACAAATGACTCAAATTTATTCTTTATGGCAGAGTAATACTGCATTATGCATGAATGTCATATTTTCTCTACTCATAAATCTGTTGATTGACCTATAACTTGTCTATTTTGGAGAATGCTGCATGTGCTATTGAGATGAATGGGTATTCTGTTGTTGATGGTTGGAATACTCTGTAAATGTCTATTAAGTCCATTTGTTCAAAAGTTTGGTTTATCTTTGATATTTCTTTGTTGATTTTTTTGTCTAGTTGTTCTATCTGTGACAGTAGGGTACTAAATTTCACCACTATAATTGTGCTGAAGTTTACTGACTATTATATCCATTGGTGTTTGTTTTATGGATTTGGATGTGTTGGTGTTCAGTGTGTACACATATATAATTTTGTCTCTGTCTGTGGAATTGTTCCCTTAACCAACATGTAGTAATCTTGTTTGCTTTTTCTAATTTTGACTTGAAGATAAATTTGTCTGAAATTACGCTATGTACTTCTGCTGATCTTTTGTTTCTCATTGCATGGAATGTGGTTTTCGATTCTGTGAATTTTAATCTATGAATTTCCTTTTTGATTAAATATATATCACAATTAAATGTGTATCCCTGGATTTTGTTTCTTTTTTTTTTTTTTTTTTTGCGGCACCGGGGATTGAACTCACAACCCCGCACCTGCCTGACAGGCGCGTAAGCTGCTGAACCAAACTCCCGGCCCTGGTTTTTTTGAGGCAGGGTCGCACTGTGTAGCTCAGGCCGGTCTTGCGCTCGCGTTGTAGCCCAAGCCGGCCTCGAACTCACAACGCTCCACCTACCTCAGCCTCCCGAGTGCTGGGATTAAAGGCGTGCGCCACCACGCCTGGCTTGGATTTTGTTTCTTGACCCAGTCTGTCAGTCTGTGTCTCTTAACTGGGGAAATGAGACCTTTTACATTACTAGTTATTACTGAAAGTAATCAACTACATAATCTTTTCATTTTCTTTCTTATTTATTTATTTATTTATATTTTGGTCTTTTTGAGACAGGGTCTTGCTATGCAGTTCAGGTTGGCCTTGGACTCACTTTGCAGCCCAGGCTTGTCTTGAACTTACAATCAATTCTCCGGTCTCAGCCTCCCAAGTGCTGTGATTACAGGAGTGCGCCACCATGCCTGGCAGTCTTTTTATTTTCTAAGACAGGGTATTTCTAGGCTTTTCAGGCCTCCTTTGAACTAACTAGATAGCCTAGGCTGGCTTCAAACTCATAGAACTGTCTCAGTCTCCTTCTGTCACACAGGTGTACACTATAATGCCCAGCATAATTCTTTTTTTAAGGGTGTGTATGCAGATATTTTTAAAATAATAAAAATGTGAGAGCAATGATAAAACTTTTTGGATACTGATTACCTCTAATAGGGACGCAAGAAAATGTGATCAGCAGGGAGCACAAGGTATTTCATTTTTTAACATGCATTAAATATTTTGTTTAAAGATTTTCAACATAAAAGGCACACGAATGTATATCATATTATGTCAACCAAGGCAGTGTTCTACATGACACAAATCAAAACAAAACAGATTCAGAGAGTAAATGTACTGGCACTAAACAAGCATAATACTTGCTATTTCATTTAACCTGTATATGCATAAAAATATCTGACCACAGGCTTACGCAAAAGAAATTATTTCCTAGATCAGCAACTTTCCAACAATTCTGAGTGTCCACTGCCTTATTCCTCCTGTGAGTATTGCAATAGAACGTGTATATATTATATATATGTTTCTTGTTCCAAAATCTCATGACTTGAAGGATTGTAAGGAATTACTGTCTGTACAGGATTTGAAGGTATGGATGATTGATCCTTTAGCATCATGAGTTCCAGTTACAGAGAATGCTGCCTACATTCTCTTGTGACAAGTTTGTGGCACTTCTTCTGAACCAAGACTTTACAGTGGATATACTTATATGCCTGATATCCCTCCAAGTCCTCTTATATGGTCTGTGCAGATGGCACAATGAGCATGCCTGTGGAAGCATTTGACTTGAAAAGTGTGGCCACTGGCACAATAATGCTTTCTCCAGAGGCATACACCTCTGCAGTAGGTGGATTTAACTTCTCCTGGAAAAGGCATTTCAGAATGTTCTGGTACACAGTGTGATGCATGAATTAAGAGTCCAGAATCCTTGTTCAGTTCAGAAAGCCTAAAAGCTTCTTCTAGCTCCAACTGAGTTGGTACAGCACACAGGTCTCCCATCTCATCTACCAATTTCATGGTAAAAAGTTGCTCATTGTCAAAAGAACACACATTTCAAATTCCATTGCAAAGGAGAAGAAACTTTCAAAATGTGTTGTTGTGATATTTCTTTCCATAATCAGGGCCCCTCCAGTGGAAGTGTGGGTCACAGAGTTATTCTGGAAGAAGAGACAATAGAAGGATTAACTACCAAAAAACAAACAAACAAACAAACAAACAAACAAAAAACTGGCACTAAGGACTCCATGAGCCAGTGTGGACTGACACCCTGCACTAACCACACTGGTTGACTTCTGGAAGGCTTCCTACTAAATTATTTCCAGTAGAGGTGGTCAGGTCTCGGTGAAGGTACAATAGGCTTCTCAGTATCTCTTTGTACCTGGTGGCTGTGACTTTAATCTCCCACCCTGTACTTCTTTGACTCTCTAGGTTTTTTGTGCCCTGCACTGAGAAAACTTGGGTGTTTTGGAGTTTGACAAATCTTGCTCTGGCTCGTTCCAGTTTCTGTGCCATTGGTATTTGGGTTTGCAGAGACTTCACATGGGTACCTTGCTTTTTCTAGGTCACTAGTAGTCGGTCCCAAGGAGACCTTTCCTGGAGTGTCTGGGACAGTAGGGTAGCTGCTGCAATGTGGCCCATGGCATCGGAATAGTCAATTGCCTTCTCTGTCTTTCACAGATAATTTTCCTGCCTGAGTTTTTGAGGCTGCAGCTTCTGGAAGTGGAGAAACACCTCAGCATGCTTGCTGTTGAACACGTTCAGGCAAGTTAGCTGAGGTGAAGGCTGTTCTTAGACTGTGATACCTGTTAATGAAGGTTTCAAGTTCTATTTAGGCATGTTGCCAAGCAAGGGAGGTCATGTCTTGGGGTTCTACAACCTGAATCAAATCTCCCCTCTTATAAGAAGAACCTGTGGCTCGTCTTTTGCCTCAAATAAATCAGTGACCACTTAGTTATTTTTACCTACCTATCTTTTTTTATTAATCTATCATCTGTTTAACTATAGTATTATTTTTATTTTTAATTTTTGCAATACTAGGTCTTGAACCCTGCATCTTCATATCGAATTATATGCTCTGATTTTTTTTAGACACCCATGAAGTGTTTAACTAAGTCACTAAATTTGTCAGATTAGACTCCACCTTGTGATTTTCGTGTCTCTGCTTCCCAGAATTCAAGGATTACACTTGGGCACCATCTTAGTTGGTTGAGTGAAATACACACAAATCATAATTTTATAATGACATATTTACTTTTCCATTACATTAACCAGCTGTGCTCACAGCAGCTATGTGGAGGAACACAGGAGTGATCTTTGTGTCACCCACTTGTGTGATGAACGACAAAGTATATGTACACATAACAAATATCTATGAGTGAATTTTATCCATCATATGTTTCATGTCACATTTTTGCACATTCATAATTTGTTTTATTAAACATTTCTTTTTTCTTTTAAAAGTAGCCCGAATCAGTACAATGTCACATGAAAACCCTCTTTACAAATATGGGAGGACATTATTTGTCCACCAACCCTGTGCTGTTCTTATGACCTGGCAGTTGCACTCCTAGGTATATATTTGAGAGAAATGAAAGCATATGCACCTCCAAATATTGCTCATCTGGTAGAACAGAGGGCTGTGGACCTGACAAAGCTTTGTTCTAGACTTTTCTCAGCACCTATATTTATGATAGACAAGAACTAGAAACAGTAAACATGTTTACAAATAGAAAGGTTAAATACACTATGATGTACTTATATATAATAATATATAATGTTTTTATATATGTATAGTATAAATGTATTAGTATATATATGTATTGCATGTGTGTGTAACATAGATTAGTATATAGTCTATAACATATTTATGTAATGAAATTTACTCAGGAAGTAGAGTATTTCTTTCCTCCCCTGATTGTCCTACACTTGCAAACCAAATCAATTAAAAACTGGGAAGCTTTCTACTACAATATGGATGCTGATTTTTCTGCTTACTCACTAATTCATTAGGATGTCAGCACTACTGTACAACGGCAGTTTATGAGGTGACCCTAAATGCTGGTCTTCTGCATGTAAATAAAAATTTTACAGTGTAGTAAAATTCATAACATTAAAATAAATAATTAATAGGAATACTCTTGAAAACAACTATGGGGATGAGATACCCACATTATGTTCCTTTTTAAAAGAAACTTAATCTTACACTGGGTAGACATTATCAGAGCAGCTCACCTGAATGGCCACCACAATTTACCTTTTGTTTTATGTAGTTCTATTTCTCCTCTCATATTTAGTAACAGTTGCTTTTTGGTTATCTGAAAGGGAAGGAACAGTGTGAGGGAGAAGACACACACACACACACAGATAGAGAGAGAGAGAGACAGACAGACAGACAGACAGAGATAGAGACAGAGACAGAGAGACAGAGAGAATTTAGTAGGAGGAACCGTAACCACAGTCACTGCAGTGTTCTTTTGAACACATTCACTGTTTTTTCTCACTACACATTATATATTTTCTATGCATCCAAAGTTTCACCCTTCCACAGGTTTTGGTGTCTAATGTGTCTGTGTAAAATGAACCTAC
This sequence comes from Dasyprocta punctata, assembly GCA_004363535.1. Classification (NCBI taxonomy): domain Eukaryota; kingdom Metazoa; phylum Chordata; class Mammalia; order Rodentia; family Dasyproctidae; genus Dasyprocta; species Dasyprocta punctata. Next base: position 110,455 of record RJWM01002312.1, on the reverse strand, counting down.
TCGTCTAGGTGGTACGGCCCTTTAGCAATTGCATCCTTCTCAAGCCACGTAGCTTCACATGATCATCCGTAGTTAGAACTGGAAAGAGAGGTTCAAAAAATGTTTTCAAGTGGGTGACACAGGTTCTGAAGCATTTCTTCATGCCTTCATGTTGTTAGACAGCCCAGATTTCTCTGGCTGATAAGGGCCCATTAACCCATTCATGGCATTGACTCCTTGTCTGAAAGTCTCAGAATGAGATCCTCTGAAGGAAGCAAATAGTACCAAAACCACATCAAGAATACACCTTTTGGGAATCAAAATCTTCACTGTTGAAGATTACAGACATAGAAAGGAGCAAGTAAAATATACCTAGGAGCTATTTGACAACATTATAAGGACAACTCCTATTTTTTCTGTTTTTTCATTTAGAGCTTTGTACTTTCTATTGAAGACCTGATGCCATAGCTAGATTTCTGACTTGAAGCACAAAATGCATCCCAAAGGGTGCGAAATGCTGCCTCATTGTTACAACTCTGGCTTCAGCATCACTAGGACAGCTCAGCAGGGTTTGAGGCCAAGTGAAAGTGACATAGCCAGTGGAAGTCATTGGAAACCTGATAAATTCTGTCATATGAAATGCTGCACACGTGTGTCTATTATACTGAAAATCTGCACATAGTAGATTGTCTGAAGTTCTTTGGGCAAATAAGGTGGACCCATACATTGAAATAGCCGACATCTACGTGTGGTCCAGTTGGCCCTTTTAAGATGGTTCATTGAGTCATAAAATGGAGGTGTTATTGTAATAAATGTTATGTGGAAGACATTAGAATATCATAATATACAAAAAAAATAGCAAGCTAAAGGAAATTGAATATACCATGAGAAATTGCAAAGATTATTGCCATGAACACAATTTGAAAGAAGAAAGGTAAGGATTTCCACCAATCTCAATATAATTCACTTACTGTGTCTGTGAAGAAAACACATCTTAGACAATGAGAATAGATGAGTGTATATTTAATCGGCAGGGACTCTAATTGCAATCGTTTTTCCAGGTGCACCTTAATTGCCAGAACATATTCACACATCACTTGGCACCTGGTGTGGGGGCATTGAGCTGGCAACCACATTTTCTCTGTGCCTCTTAATAAAGACCATAAAAAGCAGCTTTATTTCAACTGACAGGACCAGCCTTTGGCTCTTTTTCTTACCTCACAATTAAATCAACCCTTCAGCACTATGTCAAAGCCAGAGACATTGATCGACTTTGTAGTTTAAAAGCCCAATAAGAAAAGAAGGCTGTGCAATGGGGACAGGATGCCCAGAGAGTTGCTCTGCCATTTGGGTCTTAAGAATTCACAAAGAGGATGTTGTTTAAAATATCAGTTGTAGATAAGGATGTTTAAGGGAACCTTTGTACAGGGACTTAGGATGAGTCACAGAGCTAAACCTAGGATTCTGGAGCTAAGCTTTGTTATCTTTTATAGATAAATATTCTTTTAAAAATAGCCTTTGTCTTGTTAGTAGGCTTCAGGAGAGAACTACCCAACTGACATGTGAGCTGAGGTGTCCATCACAAAGCATCTATGACCTGATCTTTCAGTCTGTAGAGTTAAGCATGAGCAATAGCACTCCATGATTAGCTCTGAGCAACTCCTGAAGGCACAAATAATTTCCATGAGCGGGTAGTCCAAATGTTTATTGCTTATATGCCCACTGCACTGACTTCTTTTTCACAACCCAGCCACATATATTGATCAGTGAAATAAGGAGGAAATACCTAAATTAGGTTCCCAGAGGTTTTTGCACAAAATGCAGGCACTACCCAAAGATAAACATTTGAAAGGCTACTGCAGGAATTAAGTAAGCTCCTGAAAATTAAGGGTGCTCTTCCAGTGAACAGAATTTCAAGCAGCATAATTGGTTATTCATTTTATCTGGAAGGAGATATAAGCAGGAAAGTGGATTCTCACGACTTTCCAGACTGTGTTTACAATGAGAACCATCTGATACAGCATTCTAAGATGACAGAAGTTCATCTCCAGCAATTACAATTTAGTAGGGTCATTAAATGTATGTTTTCCTCAAGTTTATTATTTTTATTTTGTGTTTTTTTCTTATGATTAATATTTGAATACTAAATATAGGAACTTTATTATTTATTTGGAAGAATGAAAAGGGGTGACTAGAAGATCTTATTTTATAATAAAATTTAGGGTGAAGTCAAAAAATTGAAGAAAAGTGATAGGCTTTTCACTGGTAATACTGATAATAATAATGAGAAAAATAAAATTCTTATCAGTGTGGAGCATAATCAATCTGCCAAAGTATCTATGTAGAAAGATTTTAGTTGTTTGGTTGCTTTCAACTGTGTTTACTGAATCTCCCATCTGCATAAAGTTATAGGTGCATGTCATGCTAGAGACAGATGCCACAAGTTTTCTGTTGTTTTTGCCCTTTTATTTTGAACTTAGTCTTTCTTTCCTGGTAAAAATTCTAATATTGTATTAGATTTCTCTACCTCCTCTATCACAGGAAAATCTATTGCCTCAAAGTACGTGATCTCCTCTTTTGCACCTCTTCTTTTATTTTTGTGTTTTTTCGACTATTTCTTCTCCATGTTTATAGCTTGAGCATTCTTACTAAAATTGGCATAGTGCCAAAAGGAAAATAGTAGAAAACCAAAAGAAACCCTTGTTTCTATATATTTCAAAATATCATCTACAGAATGCCTGTATACAACTTGCTGTTTCTCAAACATAGAGAGCCCATGTGAATGCCTTTCTAACTACATATCTATCTATTGATCTATCAGTCTATCAATGTATCAGTTTATTCAACTATCATATACATATCTACATGTGCACAGAAGACTGGAATTATCAATGATGTGAATAAAGCTTTTAGAAACATTTGTGCCATCAATTTATGGCCTTTTTTGTGATCTTAATACAGTTGAATTTGTACCACTCTAAAATACATGGCATTCTATTACTATTTTAAAAAAGTAGTGATGATTTTTTTTTGTATTATATTACTGAAGAGTTTGCATTTTGGATAAAAAGAAACAATTATTAATAGGATCATGGTGGAATTTAAAGGCAATTTAGACAACAGTAATAAAATGACAAATCGAAAATACTCATGAACTGAAACTAGAATGATACTCTTCTATTTTCTTGTTATTTACACTTGTAAAGTACACAGATTTAGAATTTGGTTGCTTCGGGTAATGTATGTAAGAAATAGAATAAAAATGTATAGAACGTCTTTAGCATTTATTTCATATACATCTTAAAGCTGAACCTTTAAGTTAGAGAGTTAGAGAAAATTAGAAAGACAGAGACTCAAAAACAGAGAGAGATTATTTAACTGATTATTAGTAGAAAGTTTCCTAGGGTTAAAAGGAGAGATTAAGAGCAAAATCTGGAGGAGAAATCATAAGTAAATAGAACAGAGTAAATAACATTACTGTCTTTCTCTTGCAGTTTTCTCAATTTCTCCTCCCTCTCTCATCAGTTGTGATTTTATTCCTGTCCACTTCAGAGGGACTTTTTTTTTTCAAAATATTCATCTGTGCTCACATTTTCATAGTCCCACAACTAGAATGAGAAGGAATTATGCCATTATTGTGGCAAGCTTCTGTACAATAAAATTGGGATAAAGACCTCAAACATACTTATTAGGGAAGGATTTCCACCTATTATCCATTTATGAAGGCTGTGATAGTAAGACAATCACAAGCCACCTTGTTTTCAGGTCTCTTGCCTTTTCTACGATAATAAAGAATAATTTCCAAAAGTACTTAAACTTTTGTTTCCAGAACAGAAGAATTGTGTGTGATAAATAGAAAACCCCTCCTAAACCCTGCCTCTGCAACCTCCATCATTTGTGTTTATCACATATCATTAAAATAATGTGTTAAATAAAAGAATGGTCGAGATAATCACTAAGCGTCGGGCTCCAACTCTATAGTGTGCTGCTTATTTCTTAGTCGCAAGCAAGAGGCAATTTCATTGAAAAGTTTTCCTCATTTTTTTCTGAAAATGTCATTGACTTTGTATTTCAAATGAAGTCACAAAGTAATAAGAAAATGCTTAGAGGTTTAGAGTTGTATGAACGATTTTAAATATTCCTGCAGAGCATAACAATAGAGTTGATAGAGAACCCTCACCCCATGCTAGGCACAGCTACATTTATTACATGCCACATTAGGGGTAAAATGGCAAGCTTGACATTAAACTGTCAAGTAGAGAGAGAGAGAGAGAGAGAGAGAGAGAGAGAGAGAGATAGCAGCTCTTCTGTCTCACGGTGCTATACATTTTTAGCTAAACGGTGTCTCTGAATATGTGATCAACTTCCACAAGAGAAACACTGCTATTTTCATGAATAAATAAAGTACCATATAAGTCAATACAACATGGTTTTACATGCAAGGTTTGAAAATAAACAGGTCAAATTTGTACAAGTTTAAATATCCCCTATGTCTTTTTGTGCTATCATTATATGTATGGCTTCTGAAAAAGTTATTTCAAACTCATCTAGTTGTCAACATCTGTGTTAACACCCATGGTTGAAGTGACCATCTTCTCTCATGGTATCATTCCAACACCCTTTGAAAGGGGATCTCTTTGTGAACCCTGCCACACTGTAATTTATCAGAATTAGAATAGCTACAATGAAACCATACAACAGTTATAATATCAGAACTCCAAGCTGAACACAATCACTATGTATCAAACACATATAGTAACAGAAAATGTTAATAAAGAACATGGAAAATGTGTATCAGTTCATGTCACTTGCAAGATCAAAACTTCCTCATTGGTGATCCTGAAGACCACCAAATAAAGTAAATAACTAAGCTATGCAGTCAAATATGATATCTAACATGACCTGGTTTTCTTTATCTATCTGAAACGTTCTGAATTTGTACCCCTTGTCACAGATTCTGTGGTGGTCACTCTGGCTTCCTTGATGTTCTGGGAGCATTTCAGAGTGACTTGCACTTTAGAACCTTGGCTTATAATTCCTTCTACATTAAAGCTCCCTCAGTTTGTCTGTGTTCTGCCCCTTGACCCACTGCACAGCCCTTCAGGTCTCTCCTGACAGGTCTCCTCTTCCAGAGAATTTTGTCAGTCACACTAAAATGTGCAACGATCAATAACAGGTCCACCATTTCCATTTCTTCTTGGTCATTTTCCATAATATATAACATTTTCTAACATTAAAGACAGAAAAATAGAAAGAGTGATGGCTAATTTTTTTTTTCTTTTTGTGGCACTGGGGATCAAACAACCTCATGCCTGCCATACAGGCGTTTAAGCCACCGAGCCAAACTCCCAGCCCTAGATTTTTTGAGGCAAGTTTGCACTATGTAGCTCAGGCCAACCTTGAGCTCCTGTTGTAGCCCAACCTGGCCTCGAACTCACAATGCTTCTCCTACCTCAACCTCCCAAGTGCTGAGATTAAAAGCGTGTGCCATCACGCCTAGCTAGATGGCTAATTTTGTGTCAACTTAATTTGACCATAAAGTGCCCAGATTTTTTTTTTCAGAAGTTGCTCTTTTTCTGGGAGGCTGTTGGTAGACAGCTAACTGAAGTCTTGAAAAGAACAAAAGCCTAACTGTTCCCTAAGTAGGAGAGAATTCCTCCTACTTGACCACTTTTAAGCTAAGAAATTGGCTTATTTTTGTCTTTAAATTCCACCTGAAATAATATTCTTCAGCTTTAATCTTGCTAACCTTAGTACTAGAATGACTCCATTTCCTCACCTGGTTTCCAGATGGTGATTCTTCCTGAAAAGATTGGAATTTATTACCTTCTATAGTTGAAAAAGCTCATTTTTTACAAATATACACACCCACATATAAAAGTATGCATGTGTATATAATGTCTACTCAGTTACATGTATATATGCACATGAGTCTTCACATATACACAAGACTTCTTACCTTTATATATCTATGCATCTGCATGTCTATATGTATCTACACATATATAAACACACACAAATCTCTTCACATATGTACCAAACATATATGTATATGCATTCTATTGGTTATATTACCCAGAGAACCCTAATACAATAGATAGATGGTAGATGATAAAAAAAATTGATCAGTGCATACATACGTACATACTTATATACCTTTTTTATAGGTATATACAGTCTATCTATTAATTTTTCTGCTTCCCCATTCGACTAAAATATAAGCTCATTAAAAACATTGACTTTTTTCTTCTTTGATCATTGTCATATTCCCAGTAAGTAATCTAAGTGTGTCTGAATGAAAATATATATACTACACACTTCAGGAAGAGAAAAATAGTATGATATGTTTTCAAAAGATGGTGGTACCCTTGAAGGAGAATCTAAGAGGAAATCCTATGTCACAGAGAACCCACTACACTGCTGAATCTTAGAGAAGAAATTGAAAACAGGTGTTTTTCAATCTCAATTACTAAGGTGATCCAAGCAGCAGTTTGCTGTACTAAAAAATGTCTGGAAGCTAATGACCACCATTTTGAGCAACTCTTGTAATTGTAGCAGCCAATGTTAACTTGCATTAATCTCATGATGTCTCAATAAGTGTACTATTAAATTATTTATACAAGTTTTTCTTTTCCTGAAGTGCATATACATTCTTTGGTCTCTCTCTCTCTGTGTCTCTCTCTCTGTCTTTCTCTGCAACACTAAAATAAAATTTCAGGTATATACAATTTTACATCATTTTCATCGAATTTCATCAAACAGGCTCTGTGGGATAGTAAAGAAATGATGTTATGTGATAATGGAGCATTCTGTGTATACTCAAATTATGATCATCTTTTTCCCCAATCTTCCTTACAAAATGGCTTACGTGATTGATAGCCTAAAGCTCAGTTTATGAAGCAACTGAAAACAAATAAAATGCCGTAAGTAATTCCAAAGGACCACACTACTTTGGCCAAAGGGAAGGAAATACAGTTTTTTATACTTTGATGATATAAATAATCAATATTTCAGAATTGAATGAAGCATTTTTAGCAGCAACATTAACATAATTCATTACAAATCTATCTAATTGTACGAAGCTGCTGCAAACAATTATAGTATTGCTATTCTTAACCACATCTCTCTTGCCTTAGCCACTACATTAAACATTACTTAGAGGAAAAGATCTGCTTGTGCTATGTTGCACTGTAGGCTCTCAACAAAAATTAAGGTGAGATCGCAAATAAATATAAATTCTTCTAACAAATCTGTCACTCTTGACTTTTATTTAAAATTCAGTGTTTTCTGACAAAGAAAATATGAATTCCTTAATGTTGTAGCCTTCATCAGCTCCTGTTTGCTTATATTTTATAACCTATTTTCACTATCTCCTTTTATTTTCCTCATGTAAGAAAACTACTTATTTCCTAGGAATGATTCTTTCCCTAATATCTCTGTACCTTCTTTCATACTGTACTACCTACAAAATAAACATTTGGGTGTCATTCTCAATGTTTCAACTAAAATAGTATTTTAATAATATATGACTAAGTCAAAAACTATGCCCTCTTTTTTTATATTCTCAATGATACTACACAACTTTATCCTTTACTAGCCTAAACAATTTATACAATTTTTAAAGTTTATTATATAACAGACTGAAAGACTAGACACTGAATTCTTAAAAACAGACTGTATTTTGAAATGTCATTATCAAATTGCATATCCATAGCTATCTGTTGAGTAAAGATGTTAATTGAATTTATCTCAAAACATGAGGAAAGTTTTTGAGTTAATTTAAAAAAAATTACTTTTCTCTTGTCTTGGTGGATATTTTAAACATTTGCAAAGAAAACCTATGTTTATGGATATGTTAATGCTAGAAAAAGTATAAGCAAATTTTGTTCACACTTTTAATTTATCCTCTTTTCCTGTTTTTCTTATCAGTAAGGCCCCTTTTCCTAACATTGTAGTTCCTAAAGGTAACTATTCATACACTCGGCTATGCTACAAGATTGAAAGTTAGTTCAGTACAGGTGCTCTATTTTTTTTCCTGATTTTACACAAAACATGCTGCAAAGTGTGTGGCATGTAGGAATCAAGTCCCTTGGCATTGTGGACAGTGTACTGATTTGGAATTAGATGTGTCAATCATCCTGGTTCCCTCACTTTATATTTGTGATATTTTGTTTGGCTGCTAGTTAAATTAGTAGCATGATAGTGATTGTATTATTATATTTGCTAGTTCTTTTATGGGGACACTAATTTTCAATATCTTATGTGTAAAACACAGGCAACAAAAGCACATAAATCAGAAGGCATGTGTGAGAATTCAAGGGTTTATCACAAGCACATATTCATGGGTCCTCAGATGCTAGTCTGCCGTAAAAATCATGGAATCTAGAGCAAATCACGTGTCCTTTAATGCCAGCCCCATTCCACTGGTAGGCGACAAGGGGCAAGTTGCTAAAACTCTGTGATTCATACTCACAGCTAAACTTTGAGATTATGCTAAAATTACACCTTCAAATCAACTCTGATAATTAATTGAGTTAAACAAAGATGTACTTTCATTCTTTCTTGGCTTTTATAATTACCACAATATAAACACCTATCATTAATATTATTTGCAAGTTGGGATTTGGGACTTTATTTCAATATACTGTCTAGTTTATGTCAGAAAATGTTCTTTATTTTTATGTGTACTTTTCCAATCAATGCCCCAAATCCTAAACTATAAGTATCCATGCACCACCACTTTATTCATTTTCCTACCATGCTGAATCCAGGTTATTGCCACAGTCTTCTTCTCCAGCTCATTCTCTATCTTTCTCCAAGGATGCCTCCCTCAATGTACCAATTCTTTCTTTAAACCATATCAATGATATTTTCTTGCACACATATATCTCAGCATAGGGCTTATAATCTGGTCTTCCTTTTCCCTTTAGATTACCTTTCTAATCCCACAATTGGCCCCACAATTCCCTACTTATGCTTTCATGCTGTTGAACTTTTATATGCATTGTTCCTCCTACACAAAATTATATTGGTTATCCCTATTTTGCTTCATTAGCTCCGATCAAGACTTCAAAAGGACACAAGTGAGATTTTCCCTATCGCTCCCCTCCCCAGCATGAGCTCAGTGAAGCACCCTGCACCCTGTGGTCTAAGAGCACTGTGCATAGGTCACCATGCTTGTGTTCATGTCTGCTGTATCATTCGCCTCACCTTCTAATCTGTGAGCTCCATCACAGCAGGTGTGGAGCCTTCCCTGTGCATCCACCATACCTTCAAAGTGCCAGTGGTGAACAGGTTTTAGTTGTATGAAAGAATGGTTTTTGAGATTATAGAACACTTACGAAATAACACGAATACTTTGTTTTTGTTACCACTCATAAAGCAGGCGAAGTGGTGCACACTTATAAATTCCAGCACTGGGGAAGCTGAGGAAGGAGGACTGCTGTGAGTTTGAAGCCAGTCTGGACTACATAATGAGTTTAAGATCAGCCATAACTACATAGTGAGACTCTGTCTCAAACCATTCCCTCAAAGAAATTAAAAATTGAAATGTTGTGGCTCTCATTTTAAACTCATTGTGAATGACACAGATGCACCATTTCTATCTCAGTAGGTCCCGGGGAAATTAAACACATTTAATTTATGAAAATATATAGAAATTCTAGTATCAGAAAATTGAGATATTTCAATACAAAGTAAAATATTTATATAATATTATATAAATAAAACCGAAGCACGTTTTATCAATAAGACCTATGAAAATGAAAGAAGCACTGAAGTAATTTTTTCAAATGTCACAAAGAAACTGAGTAATTTATTGAATGTGATGGAAACTCAGATAAATCATTTCCTCACTTAAAATGACCTGTATACGAAAGGAAAATAAAAAAGACCATTCTCAAATTAGACAAGACCAGCATCTAGGCCTTAAAGTAAAATATTGCTTGATTCAATCTAAGACTGTAATAGAAGAAGGCAATAGGGTAGAGACAACATTTCTTTATTAAAGGTGCCCAAATAATTTAAAATTAAATTACAACTGACATGTTACTTACAGAAGTGATTCCTGAAAGTAATGCATCATTATAATCATTATCTGTCTATTCCTTTAATTAATCACGAAAAATACAACTGACTTAGAAAGTAAATGGACCTACAATGAAATTAATATCCTATAGGAATCATTGTGTGATTGGATAAATTACCTTTTCTAAGCCTTAGGTAGCATGAATAAAACAGATATAATAACATCACTGTCAAAGAACCACAGGAAAGATCAAATAAGGCATTACACCACTGAGGAATTCTTAAATTGCACTAATAGAAAACAAAATCTCAGTAAAGAAGGCAAAATACTGTATAAGGATTTATAATGTTACTTACAAAAAATTACTCAAGCTCCAAACCCTGAACAGATTGCTACGGTGGCTAGCAAAAAAGTTCTCGGCCTGGATTGCAGATCCTCCACATCATTCAGGAGTCAACCAGAGAAGTATAATCTCAAAATTACCAAGATATAACACATCAGAGACATTAGTCACTGTCTTGGTTACTTTTCACTCATTGCTGAGACAAAATACTTGACGCCCAAAATTAGAGAAGGAAAGGTTTATTTAGCTTACAGTTTTTGGAGGTTTCAGTCACAAACAACTGGCTCCAAGGCAGGGTGGCATGGCACTGGGGCAACAACTTCAAGGCAGCAGCCAAACAAGAGCAGCCAGAGTAAAAGGGAGGAAGAGCAAGCCTCTTCTCCTCCCTTATATTGTACACAGGACCCCTCACCCCCACCATCCCCCACCCCAGGGTGGGTGTAGCATTCACAAATCTCCTTACCTTCCTTTGCACAGGATGAGGATATTTACAAAATGATAACCCTGGCTCCCTGCTGAGTCTCTCAGTTAAACTTCTGACCTTCTCAAATTGACACAATGAACAGGTAACTGCTGGTGCTCTACACCCCAGGATGTAGAGCTGTTGAGTTACTTAATTAAGCTTCCAGACTTCTCAAGCTGACACAGCGTATAAACCATAACAGTCACTGTGACACTTTGCTTATGAATGACAATTTAAAGGAGGAAAGGTTTATTTTGGTGCACATGTTCAGAAGTTTCATTGCACAATTAGCAGGTTTCATCATTTTGTGCTTGTTCTGAGGCCAATCCATCAGACTGGAAGAACTTCATGGAGAAAAGCTACTCCCATCTTGGCAACCCAGAAGCCCAGAGAGCAAGAGGGCTTTCTCTGTGTTCTGCCTTGGTGGCTGTCAGTCTATTGGACGGTGCCACTCACATTCAGTTGGTCTTCCTAGTGGTTTTCTGTCCCACATGCTGATTCTCACTGGAAACACCTCCAATAATCTGTGTCAACTGCCAAAGTTTGGGCTTACAGTATGACAACCATTTAATGTTTTTGATAAAGTGGCAAAAATCAAATTATTGATTTAAAATATTAGACAATCTACAATGTGCTCAGTCGAAGCCACCTGTCAATTGATGTGCTTCTGTACTACAAAAATATGGTTATTAAGAAGCAGATATAATTGTGATAAACAAAACATTTTAGCTGTCCCATGTCAATCCATATTTTATTTTTGTAGCTCATCATGGTTATCATCCCTTCATGAGGCAAGAGTCTTAGTCACTTGAAATATAAATGAATAAAAAGAATAGTACTATGATCATTTTCCTCAAATCTCTTAGCTACTAGAGTTAAGCAAAGACAATAAACATTATTCATAATACATTTTAGTTCTGAATTCATTTGAGAAAACTGGCAATTTTATTTAATAAAAACATTCTTTCTAAACATCTTCCCAGGAAAGTAGTTATTTGAGACATTAGCACATGTGTAGCTTCATTATGAAACCTAAACACTTCCATTAGATAAAAGACCTAAAATGATTTTGAAAAATGTTCTTTTCTTTCCAGTGTATTCTAAATCAAACACTCAGTAGTACAATATGTTTTAGGCTAATTAGTTTAATCCAGTTTTAATCAAGTTGATGTTTCCATGCCAACAAATGGTTTTTAAATTGTTGAAATCTTGATGTTTCAGAATATGACTAAAATTAATTACTTAAGAGAATTTGGCTCAAATTTTTAGAACCACTATGTAAGAATGTAGTGCAATTTTAGCATCACTATAGCAATGATTTTAATATTGGCAACTAATCATAGTAAAGAACTTCAAAAACCTTTACTACACTATTGTTTGCTTTTATATTCCAAATTTTATACATGTAATTTTTACGATGTACATCTCTTACTTGAACCATGTACACTTCTACAAAGTAATAAAAAAACACTCTAAGTGTCACACACAGACACACACATGCCAAATAAACGTCAGTCACACATTTTAAAATTTTGAATCATGTTTCCCAGTAATATTTTTCTGTGATTTTATATACAAATAAATGCTTCACATTGGGACCTAAATAAATGGCCTTGGTCTAATCTATAGTTTCTAATTCTCTCACTGAGTTGCTTAAAAAGAATAAAAAGTCTTGTTCTGAGATGAAGACAAGAATGTCACACAGATCTGAAGAAATAGTAATATACCAGTTGAGGAAAAATTAGGATGTATTCTGAAGTATTTTATTTTATATTTACTTTGACTTTTCTTGGAAAAGCCTCCTTTTTTGAAACACGTAGGCAAATAAAAGTTGCATTAGTTATGTTAAAGTTCCTAATAGTCAGCTGAGATAATTTAATATAGGAGTTTGTTCCCTAGATATTAAAAACTTGAATAGAACCCAGGTAACTCATAGATAATAATTGCAAGAAAGAGCTATCAGTGCTTGAGTTGGATAAGAAATGGATGATGTTGGAATTAATGGAAGATAGCAGCACAAGAGGCAGATCCCCACACAGATGGGATCAGAACTCAGATGAAATAGGTAAGTCTGGCTGTCACCGGCGCCACGAAGCGACGCCAAGTAGACGGTTCTGGATGAGCTAAAGATTGCCGAAGGCTGGAACCAACTGATAATGTTCTTACAAACCCCTGTTGTTGAGAGAAAACGTTGTTGAGAAAATATTGTTGAGAAAACGTTGTCAATTCTGAAGGTTCTATCAGAACAATATGAAAGAAAAGAAAGTCATTTCTCTCCTTTTCTCTTTTTGGTTGCTTGAAATTATTCAATTTATACTGAAGTTCCCATTCTCATCAACATAGTTTCTAAATGGCTACCCATTGATTTCTTCAAATTCTTATACATTATGTTATTCTAGGTTTTCTTGCATTGGAATCTCTGTTCACTTTAATGTATACACACTGCTAGAATCATTCATTAACTTTACAATCTCTATATTTAAATGATGAATTGGGGAAAATAATTTCACAGTGGTGAACTATCACTAAATTTATACTTACCAGAAGTCAAGAATAAGAACACCAAAAATTAATGTAAACTATGAGTAAGGCATGGTGCTGTATTGACTCTCCAATTTAAGTAGGTATGTTACTGTGTCAAAACATTTAAAGTTCATTTTTAAAATGAGGTCAATACTACATTTACTGCTTTGGTTAAGTTGCTCCAAGGGCTAAGTAGAATCAAAGTATTAAAGTATCATGCAAATATTAGGAACACAATAGAAATGATAAATGCATACAGGGTTCTGCAAAATTGTTTTAAAGAATTATTACAAAAACATCTTACTGGTGCTTGTCCTGGGAACTCAACTCAGACTGACCCACCTGAAAACATAAAAGCAAACCAAAAATGTCCCAGCTCATCGATAAATCAATGTGTGAATTTAGTGTATCTGCTTTCACAACTTTCAATTTGGGATTCATTTGTAAAGTACCATTTTTCTTGCCGTGACCTTCATGTGCAACCAGTTTCTTTAATACAAAGCCATGAGGTTTCAGTTTTGTGTATTAGTTTCAATGTGGATGAAGAATACTTACTTTTGAAGGTGTCATTTAGGAAATTCTAAGTGAAATTTTCACATACTATAATGGCCAATATTAATCCAGGTTGGTTGGTAGTTCACCTAGGCAGTTTTACCTGATGTCAAAAAAGCATCCAAGTAGTATCTGATTTATTAATATTGATTTTTAAAAATAAGAACAGCCGGTAAATTCAGAATGAAGAATAACCAATGCATAGAAGGGAAAAATAAAACAATGGGGTGTAAAATACAATCCTCCTTTGGTATTTATTTATAAACCAAAATAGATAAGAAATTCAGAATAGGAAACCCTATTTTCCAGTAGTCCTCAGTAAGTTTAATGAGAAATTAAACTTACCAGCTATTTGGGGGGAAAGATAAATTTTGACATTGTACGTAAGTTGCACACTTGTTCCTAAGTTATGTATCAAGTAATCGGGTTATCATGTGTAGGTATGATAATTATATGTTCAAAATAAATCTGGAGTGCTTCCTTAAGAGTCAGTTTGATCTCTGCATTGCAATGTTTGAATCCTAAAAAGGAGACAGCTTTATGAAGACACTTTACTTGGGTCACTGGCAAAGCATGTTCATAAGAAAAAATAAGATTAATTTGCTTACTTAAGAGAAGCCTCTTATCTGCAGCAGGCCTGAATATTAATAAACCTTCAGCTTCACTCTCTTCACGGGAATAGGCTTGCTTGAATAGTTCATTCTATCAGAAATGTAACTTGCATCCTGATTGGTGAGACACCCACAGAGCTATGTCAGGGACCATTGCTCTCCATGGACGTGTTGCATGAAAAGAAACCACAAAATAGGGCAGTGAGTATCTGAGAGGGGCTTATGTATAACCACTTTAGTAATAAGCTGACACATGCTTGCAAAAAAATTCAGAGCCCAAAATAGAGTGATACCAGCATTGTCCAAGTCAAGTCTCTGCAATGAAATGAGAATAGATAACAACGTACTTGGGAAAAGGCAACCTGAGGGAATCATGGTTTTAGTGAATTGCTCCAGATCAAAAACGCATTTTAATGTCATGAATTACCAAATTTAAATAAAAATATGAAAACTTGCAAAAGTAGAAAAACAATACCTTGTACGTGCTACACCATGAATTTTCTCATTTTGATTATGTCAGAAACAAGATTAAATTTGTATGTAATTGTTGACCTATATACAACCTGCTCAAAAGAACCAAGTGATACACTGTTTGCTGAAGAAAAAATAAATTTAAAATGCTTGCAGTACTTCTTTCACATATTTTAATTCTCTTGGCAAGCAAAGAAACATCCTAAAAAACAAACAAATAAAAAAGATTCAAAAACAGTTAATGTATAATTTAAGTGCAAAGGTAAAAGTTAGTAAATATGATTTAAAATAGTCCTTGCTAAAATACAATGCAGTATATGTTAGTTCTAAATAAATGCCACAAGTGTACACATTCAAATTGTTTAAGATTTATATTTTATCCTCTCCCCTAGGGACATTTATTTTATTTATTTATTTATTTATTTATTTATTTTTTCTGGTACTGGGGATTGAACTCACAACCTCACACCTTCAAAGCAGGCACTTAAGCCACTGAGTCAAACTCCCATCCCTAATTTTTTGAGACAGGGCACACTATGAAGTTTAGGCAGGCCTTGTGCTTCTAGCTCAAACTGGCCTGGAACTCACGATGCTCCGCCTACCTCAGCCTCCTGCGTGCTGGGATTAAAGGCGTGCGCCACCAAGCCTCTCCTAGGGACTTTTAAAGAAGCACTAGTATTAGTCTGTGTAAATTCCTGGGTTAAATAAACGCCTAATGGTTACTAATTTAGTATCCAGTTGTGCAATGAAAATAATTTTTCTTTTATCATTTATTAATATCTTGCATTGATGACATTTTATACTATGCCTCTAAGAAATAGTAGTCAAACTATGCATTAGACAAGGTTTTCTATAAGGCCTAAAAACCCTCACAGGTAGATGTCTTACGTGATCCCTGACAATGTTATTGCATGAATTTGAATGCACTGTTTTCATTTGAAATTGATACTTCTGACTAATCTTCCACAGGTTTAAAAGTATTAAAATGACTTCTTAGAATATCAACTACCATTCCATAATGGTCAGAACTTTCTGTCACATCCTATTTGGAAACCCAATGAAATTATTCATAGACATTATGTTGACTAACAATTATTTTTAATTAGAAATTTTCTGACAATATGGTAGGCCCACTGTTCCTATTTGCAGGGTCTAGAGAATAAAAGGGATCAACACACCCTAATTATAAATTATTTGCACTCATGAGTAGTGATAAGCTGATATTAAAATTTTACTTTATCTGATCACCCCAGTAAATATTTGTCCACAATAATCTTTAACCCAGATGGAAGTCTGGATGGATTTCCACACAAAAATGGCAACACCCAGCCTGATGGCCCCACACTCTACCTCACCATTCCACATCACTTCCCTTGCAACTCCTAGTTTCTGCACTCAGTCACTCCAGCTCACTTGTCTGGGTTTTCTTCAGAAACCTAGAGAAGCAAACATCTTCTGGCCATGGTATATAGTCACTACCTGTACAATAAATTTGTATGTAATTGTTGGCTCCTGGAGCAATGGAGATAGGGATGGTGGCTCTTGCATTACTCAAATGAATCTATTTAAGTAGGACATATATGACCCTTGGCTTCTTGAATAAGAAGTGGAGCGTATAGGCTCTCCATGGGCAAGACATCTGGGTTCCACCAGCAGCTGTGTGGTGAGAGGGGCATGGCTAGAATAGAGTCAAAGTGAGGGCCTCATTCTTCAGTCACCAAAAACCTGTTTCTATGTGCCAATGTGCAGGCAAGACCCATGCAAGAGTTTGACTCTGTCTTCGCAGTACATAATTTAATCAAAGAATGGTATCTTTCTTCTGTAGTCAAGATTTTTAAATCAAATTAAAGCACAAAGTATAGTTTTTAAAGAAGTACCCAGCTCCTTTGGTGAAACATTGGATTGACTTAGCCCTTGTTCCCAACAGAATCACACAGATCTATCAACAAACTTCTCTAAACCATCTGGAGTGTTATGGTGGCATTCACTTTCCTCTAATATGTTCTCAGTGTGCATTCAACTTTCTCTGTTCTCAAAGGACATCCCTGAGTTTTAAATTGGCTCTTTTCTTTATTCATTATCAAAGACTAACATTAAGACAACACGGAAAATAATGTTTTGTTTCAAAGCAACAGCTGTGCTGTCTTCAACAATGCTTTATTAAGTGTCTAAGCTGTGTACTTCATTGAGTTGTTAACTTTCCAGAGGATGACACCAATTTTTATCGACTTTCCTCGATTTTTAATGAGCAGGTTTTTCCCTGATGTCTGTGGCAGAGGGTGGAGAGGTATGGCTTTTGGTTTCCGACTGTTTCAATTAAAGAGATGATCGTTATGTTGTGTACTCACACATCTCTAATAAACCTGATTAGGGGAAAGCCTGACACAAAAAAATGACTTGGTTAACACCGATTTCAAAAAGCCATTGATAATTATTCCAGATTGAAAAACCTCATGCTTCAGCAACAGATGCTTTTTCACTAGAAAGCCCACACCATAATTTATCTTCATTTCTCTCCTTGTATTTTCGACCCATCATCCGGTATGTTCTGGACCATGTAGGAACAAATAATCTCCTATAGAACAAAGGAAAGAACAGCAGACTCAAATATGAATCAAGCCATCAAAGCCCCTTAGATTGCACAGTGGTGCAAAGCTGTACAAATCATCATTCTAAAACTATCAACACTTTCATGCTGTTTCCTCAGTAGGAATAATTGGATGATTTATATTTCCTGCTGACTTTTCAACATGATTGTCAGTGCATAAAACAAATTAGTTTTAATAAGAGCTTTCACATGAGGACACAGAAATAGAACGATGAAAAAAGTAGATAGAAGTTTTCAAAAGTGTATTGATAGAGCAGCACCAAAAGAGTATTTAAATAATTAGGATGATCAGGCAGTAATGAGGATCCTACTTATTACTTTACCTATTATGAAATGTCTAATGAACTTATTAATGAAAAGTATACTGTCTTTAGATGAATGAGTCCATTGTTTTTCTACCAGCACTGAAACTTTACAACAATGAAAATGAAAGTCACATTGGAAAAGGTGATGAAATGTAGAGCCCATAGATGCATCAAAAATATAAATTTCTTGTAAAAATAAATCTTGAACTAAACTTTACTGAAATATATGACCTCTCTGGGTTGGATATAGTTAAATTGTGTCCCCCAAGATTCATGTTTTGAAAGCGTGATTTCCATTGGATTTTGAGAGGTGATAGGTACTTTTAAAATACAGATCCTAATGGAAGATTTGCTCCACCTCTCAAGCTGGCTTCCTGTCTTTTCAAGAAATGTCTCCCCCTTGCACACAGTCTTGCCATTTTGGTACCACCCATCATGAGATAATACAGTTAAGTAAGCTTAAGCCAGAGTTGGTGCTGTGCTGATTGAACTTTCATACTGCAAAACTGTGAGATAAATGAAACTCTTCTGTTTATAAATTTCACAGCCTCAGGCATGTTGTTACAGCAAACAAAAAGGGATTGATGCAATGATTTTCATTATTTTCTAAAATACATTCTGGATGATACTTTTGAAGGACTAGCAAAATGTGCTATTAATAAAGCTGATTACTGGTGTTTTTTTTTTTTTGAGAAATGGGTACAGGGAATTTTATAAGTTTGGAGCTAAATAAATTTGATTTTTTATAAAGTTTGAAAGTGCTGGCAAAATGACCTAGCAAATATAATTCTATTATTAGTCAATTTGTTTAGTTAATATAGTACTAGTTTGTCTTACTTATTTAAAAACAAATGTTTTCAGCACATAAAACAAGAAAAACTCATTTTTGCTATAAAATTTTACTAAGTATCCTATTACTCATGTTGCATCACTAAATTATTCCTGAAAATGATTTTATATGCTTAAGTCACTATGTATGGCAAACATATACTAATAAAACAATAATGCTAATGCCAATGTAAAAAGAAGTTAGAAAATGTTAATGACATTTGCAAAGGCTTGTGTTATTTTGGTCAGCATTTCCATTGCTGGCACAAAATGATAACGGGCACAACATGTAGAAGAGGTTTAATTTGGCTTACAGTTTCAGTGGCTTTTGTCCATGGTTTACTGGTACCAAGACAGACACAACATGGAGGAATGCTGTGGTGGAGCAAACCTACCAGGTTTATGGCACCAGGGAAATAGAACAGGGGCATAATGCCAAAGAGGAAGAAGCTAGGATCCATATACAGTACACAGGGTCACACCTCCATGGTCCATCCAGGTACAAAGAGAAGCATGTTTTACTAAATTTGTATGTGGCTGCCAAGCCAATCAAGTTGATAATTAAATTTAACTGTCATAGGTGTACTATAATCAGTTCATTTATCACTGTACAGAAACAAGATTCGAATGAGAATTTGGAGTTCAAACAAGCATTCAAAAATGTCAAAAAGGAATTCATGAATATCAAGTGAGCTTCATAGGAAACTATGATATGCTACAAATGAAACTTAGAAAGTATAACCAGACAACAGAAAATCTTTAGAGTAAAGAACATTCTAGGAGGAATCTGTCACTCCACAGCAGTTTAAAAATGTATAGGTTAAACTGAATGTTAACAAAAATATCTCACAATATTTAAAGTTTTGAGTCATTTAAGCATTAGTTCTTAAATATCAAGTTGTATTCTCACTCTCTGTCTTATTTGGATTCCTATATCTATATTTTTCATGCATGGCAGACAACACTGATGAATATCAAAGTAGAAAGTGAGTTTCTGAATGGTAGGTACATGGCAGTGCATATGACACATATGGTTAAAAGACCCACAGGGATACATAGCTGAGGAACAAGGTACAAGAAATACTAAAGTAAGCCTGAGTCACAGTTGCTGACATTAAAAATGAAGTACTGTCAGCCTAGACAGGTTATGTATCCCAACACTCTTCAGTGCAATAGAGCAATTAGTTGCAGGGTTGACTCTCCAAGCCTAATTATGGCACCAATTATACAAGCACAATATCAATCATGAGGGCTCTTTCCCTTCCTTGTGATATGAGACCACAGTATTTAACTTCACTTATGATCAGCAGCATATTTATATAAGAAAGTATAGCAACACTTTTTCAAAATGAGCAGGTAGTTGTTGCTTGTGACAAAAATGTGGCTTTGTGTGATAATAGGATTAAACTTGTCTCTATTCTCAATTATGTGCAAGCCATCAAAATGCAAAAATCATAAGATTACACTGATATATTTTCCTGAAGCCAAAGCTTCTAATCAGAAAGCAAATAAATTTTATGAATAAATTAATGAACTTGAGATATTTGGCTTTTGTCCCTTTGAAGACCCCATGATTACAATTTGAAAGCTTTAAAACTTTAAAAACTATATTGAACAGTTATTGTTTAGTCATTTGGATCCAGAAAATACCAGACTTTGTGGAGAATAAAACTTAAAATAATTTCATAGCCTTAAGTTTTGGAAACCTCAAATTTTTATTAAAAGAATGGCATACTTATAATAATGTGAACATTTTATGGACAGTTATGATGTGTGTCTTGAGCACAATCTTTTATTTGTTTGATTTTCTTACTGTGCTATTGGGTTTTTCTTTATGACAATTAATAATGTCTTGAAAGAGGCTGCATAAGAATGATGCCAGCTGCTGACCTTATCATCAGACAGATGATTCTCACTTCTGTCCCTCCACAAGTGAAGCAAGGTGAGTTATTATTTCCTCTTGCAAGACAGATTTAACCTTGTGTTATTATATGGGATGCTTTCATTAGGAGAAGCTTCAGCTCTGTGTGGGCTGGGGAATGCTGATGATTCACTTCATCTCTCATAGCAAATACCCCTTGCAATTATATTTTAGACGGTGCTTGCTATTTGCTTCGTATTGCTGCTGACTGTCAACCATCCTGGGAGGACTTACTGACCTCACACCTGTGTGTTTTGCAAAGCATGGCAGCAGGTGAAAGGCAAATGAAATAGCAATATAGTTTAGATGGTGACACCTGGTCCCCCAGTCCCCTGATTTATAAGCCAATAACTAATCAGTGTTAGAACGAGTGATTGAGTAAGATGAGCCAGTGTTTAGAAGACTAAATGACTAGATTGTTCCACAGTGGTCTAGCTAAGCGGGTATTTGGTGAGCCAAATTTCAGAAATGCATAGTTGGGTACCACTTATGGCTCTTTAGATAGGATTAGAATAAGACTTTTGTGACACAATTCAGGATACAGAACTGGCAGTTATGAAAGTTTACATTGCTTCTCTTTCTTCTTCTCTTCCTGCTTCTTCCCAGGCTGCTAAGAGTGTGCCAAACTGTGAGATGGTCTCCCAACACAGCAGACACTCTTTATAGCTCTCAATTTGTAATGTATGCTAGTGCTTATTATTTTAGTTGTTTTTAAACACCAAAGTTGGGTATTTACTACAAAAAGTCTGAGGCAAAGTGTCTTTGATACATTATCATAAAATAGAAAAAAATGTAAGTCATATGTAGAATTGTCAAGGGGATTAAACAATTAGATTCATAAAGGAAATTAAGAACAGTACAGAGAATAGAGCATATTCTTTTCTTACATAAGCTATGACACAAAAACTATGATGATGATGAAGGTACTAGGCATGAAATGACAGAGAATTTGCACAACCTTTAAATGACCATGACTTTCTCTGGTTTTTAATACTTCAGAGACACATATGGATTTCCCATAATAAAATAAAATTCTCATATCATCACTAATAAAGAAAATACAGAAAACAGGGCATGGTGGTACAAGCCTGTAGTCCCAGCACTCAAGAGGCTCAGGCAGGAGTACATTCATGAGTTCAAGGCCAGCCTGAACTAGTAAGACACTGTTTTAAAAAAATAAACAAGAAAGAAACTTAAATATAACAAAAATATAGAGTCTTTAAAGAGTCCCATCTAGATTTAATACTGCATTGACTTTTATGAGATAAGGCAGAGGAAGCAAAATTCACATAGATTTCCTGACCATTGGGGTATTCAATCTAGCAGTATGCTTAGGAATATTTCCTTAAAAAGAAAATTAGAAAGGAAATATGACCTGTTAGTTTGTGGAAATAAATACATATATTACTTCAAGAAATGTATTCATTAGTGTAACAACTATTTATTAGGAACAAAATCATTGCACTCATGGTATACTGGGAGCACAATGACAGGTTGCTAAGTACATACATTCATAATATTTCTAACAAAGATAAGTGGTAGTGAGAGAAATAAAGTGATGTGGGGCTTGGAGGAAGTTGCTGGGTACTTAAAGAAAGAATCACTGAAAAAGTGTGTGAGCAGATATTTGAAGGAAGAATATCATTGTTGACAAAAGAGCATTCCTGGTACCACAAATGCAAATGTTCTGAGGCATTTACTATGCAGGAATAGTTTAGGTCATTTCAGAAATATTAATTAACCAGTATGGTTGAATTCAAATGAACAAGACTGGGGACAGTAAGAGATATTATCAGACAGGTAGAGACTAATTTATTTCAGGTCTTTCATGAAATAATGAGAAATTGCTGATGGATTGTTAACAAAGGAATGAAATATTTGACATATTTTTGAATGAATACTTTCGTGGTTTTTAAGAATAGATTGTTGGAAAAATGAGCATGGACATTAGTAGGAAGTCCCACTAGAAATATACTGAAAATCCTAAGGAAAAGCTGGGATTTGCTTGGACCATGGTAAAAGAAGTGCCTGCATTGTTTTTTTAAGCTCAGTTTATCCAGGTATTAGAGGCATGAGTGACATATAAATATATTTACATATTTACATATACTGTATGCACCTTCATAAATTTGAAGATCAATAAATATTGGTGAAACACCATAATCTATGCCATAAACATAGATACCCTATCCAAAAGCTTCTTTCAATATTCATCACTTATTATTCTTATTATCATTATTGTGATAAGAAAGCTTACTCTAGGCAAAATGTTAAGTGTAAATTATAACATTAATAATAACACATATAACTGTATGTATGTATAAGTGTGCACGATAGGTAGTTATACTACTAATTCTGTTATTTCATCAAAAAGAATAGTTTGTGTTGTCATCATTTGATTGTGCGATCATTTTTTATGCCTACAACTTGCAACATGAACAACTATTTCTAAGATATCAATATGCAATATATTAACTAGTGTTAATTTCTTACTGTTTTTTTAGAAATTCTGTATTATTTCTACCTTTTTATGCTTTGCTTTTAAAATTAAAAATATAATAAACAATGAGCTGTAAATGTGACTGTAGGTTTCATTCTACTTGCACTAAAGAAAGAGACTGGATTCTGAATATATTTTCAAGTTAAAGCCAAATGGATTTATGAATTTAATATATGATGGAAGGGAAAAATGAGTGTCAAGCGTTTTGAAAGGAGAAATTTAGGAGGATGTATCTAGAGAAGAGGAAGGAAGAAGAATTTGTCAACAACAGAGGTTCAAGATTTTGAGAAGGAATACTCATCAAGAGAAAGTTAGGTTTCAGATACCAAATGAGGAAACTATTTTAACAGGAAAAGTACTAGCTGTGCCAAAGGTTGCTGTTCAGTCCAGAAAAGTGAAGATTAAAGTGTGACCATTTGGTTCAGCAACGCAAAACTCTACAGTCACCTTGGGTGGAGTAGTGTGAACGAAAAGTCTCTTCAGATCACGGGTGGGGTCAATGTGAAAATTGCCATTCTTTTCTAGAGTATCTCTTCATGAATATATTATATGTTTATGAACACATAATGTGACATCGTTTTTTTCACATTAAGATCACTGAGCTCAAAGTGAAGTCTACAGATGAAGCATATTTTTTAAAAATCTTTTTGAGTTCCATTAGACAATAAAAATTCCCCAGAAGTAGAATGATTGCCTAGTGTGATTTCTTCTATTTTTTTATTTTTCTGGTGAACTAAGGCCTAGCACTTTGACATGATAGGAATTGAATGGGTTTGATCGAATTGAATTTAATAAAGCGGTGCATGGCATTTGTCTGGGTATTCATTACAACTGCCAGTAGTCAATAATCTGTCCATCACTGTTCAAGCCATGCACTGTATAGTTGGAAACTGGAAATGTGTGGATGAGTTTTATGTCAGCTGACATACGACTTAATCTGCAAGAGTATCACAACCATTTCCTTTATAAACCATGTGTGTAATCTAACGAAATAAGCCTGAAACATGGTGTTTCTTTGAATTATGTTGCTTGACAACTAGCTTCACAATATTTCTGTTTGGAGAAGGGAGACTTGAAACTTAGCACAATATAAATTAAGTCCTCATTCTCTGTGTTTTAACTGTTTCTTCCTGAGTTTATATACCTTCAACTGATGACAAACTCATCCTTCCAAGCACTAAAAACAAATTTTTTTGTCACATCTCATTAATCAGAAAATTCTATTTTTCTGACCTTTAAATTACACCCAAATCCAATTGTTTCCAGGCATTTTCATTACTAACATTCTGTCCCGAGTCACCTTAGGTTTGCATTGTGTGTTCTGAGTAGCTTCTGTGCATGCTCTCCACACACTTACTCTATGGTAGAGGAAGTATCAAGAGGAATCTTTGAAAAATGTAAATCTAGTCATGTGGTCTGAGTCCTGAAATCTTTCCCAAGGTTCTTTTAGTGTCCTACAAAGACTTGCATGATTTGTCTTCCCCACTTGTCAGAGAAAGAAAGACAGACAGAGAGAGAGAGAAAGCAGAGAGAGAGAGAGAAAGAGAGAGAGCGAGAGAGAGAGAGAGAGGGGCAATGTCTCACTGTGTAGTCCAAGATGACCTTGAACTCCCAGTGACAGGGAAATGAAACTCCCAACCTACTATATGTCCAGCACGAGTTCGTGTCCTCTAATATCGAAGAATGAATTTTAGGAACAACAGAGGTTAAGCAGAATAAATTTATTGAGAGAAAGAAACCTTCTGTCTAAGGGACAGTAGTGGTCCCCAGCGGGTTGCCGAAGATTCTATCATGTTTAGAGACTTTTATAGAGTAAAATGAGATTAGAGGGGTCCAAGGCAGGGGGAAAAAATGGGAATGTGCAAGGCAGGCATAAGGTGAGGCATAACTATGGTTAACCAATAAGATTAATTGGTCAGGCAAAATTGATTAAATCAAGGACAAATGGGGAAGCAAGTCACGTAGTAAGCGGAGATGATTAACAGTAGTGACTCTTTCTGTAGGGGTTGGCATGTTGACTGCTAACTTTCTCAGGGTGATAGAGAACTATTTGGACTGTCGATCCCTAGGATGCAGTTGTGTTTGTTCTGCCTTTTATCTTGAGATCTGGTCCACAGCAGGAGGTGTTTGTCTCCTCAGAGCTTACAAGGTATCTGAACTTCTGCACTGGCTCCTTTGAGGACCTAGCCCTGTTTGACTGCTTGTAATATTTCTAACTAACTCAGCTGCCTGTAACAACAGCAATTCTCCTGCCTCAGTCTCCCTGAGTGCTGGAATTACAAGTGTGTGCCACCATGCCTGGCTGCACTTATTTTAAGTTGCTTTTCCTCACCGTATTTGCCCATGTGTTTCTGTCTTTCTTTGGGCTCTTGATGTCCAATGCTATAGTCTTTGCCTGAACTCTGCCTTTCTTCCACGTGGTAAGCAATCTCTTCTAGGATCTTCCTAACTCACTGCCTTTAAATTACACATTGAAAAAAATCTTATAATATAGATGTATCAGGGACACCTAGGACAAGAGCATAAAGAAACCTAAATTAATACAGCTGGAAAGTGATAGCTTATGTGGCTGCTTTAATACAGCAGGGAAGTGACTACATTCTTTACTTGAATGTAGAACCAAGTTCTAAGATCGATAGTTGTATAAAGTTCAAGTTATCATTCTTTTTTTTTTTTTTTTGTGGCACCGGGGATTGAACTCACAACCTCGCACCTGCCAGGGCAGGCGCTTAAGCCACTGAGCCAAACTCCTGGCCCTAGTTTTTTAAGGCAGGGTCACACTACGCAGCTCAGGCCGGCCTTGCGCTCGCGTTGTAGCCCAAGCCGGCCTCGAACTCACAACACTCCTCCTACCTCAGCCTCCCGAGTGCTGGGATTAAAGGCGTGTGCCACCACGCCCCACTCAAGTTATCATTCTTAAGAACAATACACCCTTCCTCCCTGTGTACATTAATATTAAATAGTATTTAATTTGAAATAAAAAAGTATAAGAAAACTTTTTATGTATAAATATAGAAATAGCAGTTACATTAAGTAAAATTACAAAATAAATTATATAGCATGTAATTTTAAAATTTGTATTTGTGCATGTATTCAATATATGCTGCCCATTCTTTCATTTTTTAATATATACATGTGAAAATGTATCCTAAAAAAGGACAGAATATCAAAACAAGAATTTTTAGGTCTGTGTGTGTGAGTGTTGGTAGGAATTGAACCCAGAGCTTCAGTAATGATCAGTATGTGTTCTATCACAGAGCTACATCCTTCAATCTTATTCTTGAATATTGTGGTACCACTAGTTGTTACATTATATTTTAAATAATTGAATATTTGATAAACAAGCACTATATCTCTAGCATCCCCCAAAATTCTAAACATGAATCTATAAAAAGACCAGCTTTTTCATTTGCCCCACTGAAGTTCCTAACATTTTGCACAGCCTCAAAAAAAGGACTTGTGTCTTAGAGTGATAATTGGATTAGCTAATGTGGTCCTTCAAGGGTATGAAGAGTCTACTAGAATCTTTACTGCTTCTTATGCCATCATTAAATTTCAATTTCAAACTACTTTCTTCAGCAGTATCTCAAAAGGCTTATGGAAGATGCTGACACTGTTCCCTTCTTTCAAATGTGATTTAATTTCCAGAATTAATTCCTCAGTCCTACAAGTGTGGCTCTCTGAAGAGAACTGCTACTGTGGCATGATCTCTACAGTAATGAGGATCATTGCTAACAGCGTCTGCAACCAGGGTAGGGCATACTTGAATTCCTTAATTCTTCGATGAATATGAATCTTTCAGAGTACACATTTACTATTCAGAATAATGTTCTAACATGGTAAGTTAGGAAAATTTCTGGTTTTCCATCCTCAAAGAAAGGACTAACTGTTTTACAGAAATTATAAGGTATTGTCAGTGTAAGTCTTCATTGAACTAACTTCTCATATACATAAGGAATGATTTGTAGCTTTCAGATAGTCTGTGAAATTCAAGCACATATTTTAAAACTTTAGAACTAATGTAGGGAAACAAAGAAAACTGCAACACTTTCATTTTCTTTGGTGAAATGAATCCATATTATTTTCTGGCTATGAAATTTTCGGTTCTAATTTAAATGTAATGCGTATAAACATTTGTATCATAATATCTCTAAATGAATTTAATGACTTTCTATTTAGGCATTTTCAATTAAATTATTTTTTCATAAATATCTTTTTTAAAAAGGTCTCATAAGTAATAAAGTAAAATAATGTACTAATTGAAGGCAAGCAAAAGTATTATTCATAGTGCTTTCTAGTATAAATAAGCCTGTGGAAGAGTGAGATTGTACTGTATGCAGGATAAACAAACAGCAAGAAAGCATAAGAGAAAAATAGTCCTATTGCATCAAATGAATCATAAAGATTATTTAAAATTTGAAATAACACAGGAGATTCTTAGTGTCATCTTATATATTGATTTAATGTACTAAAATCCACTTATAAATTTATACTTTCTCATTTTCAATGCCTAATTTTTTATTTTCTCATTTAATGTCATTAGCTATTGCCTAAATTGGCCATCTAAGAAGGCTTCAGTGCCAACATCATTAAAATATTTCTAAACAAGGACTAATTTTCCATGGAGTCTCCAAGGTGTTGGATTTCAAACCAATGCACATATTATGGTATTTAGAACTCTCCGATTTTCATTTATGCATATCCCTGTCACCACACAATCACAGCTGGAAAAATGAGCTTGAATAATGAGATAAATGAGATGTCAAAGCAATAGTTCTTCTTAGAATGGAGGTGATTAGTCTCATCTCAGCAAATGCATGAGAATCAGATCTCATAGTCCTGTTATTTAGAGCTATCTTTTAACTTCCAATGAAAATATAACATTTCTTTATATTTTTTTTTGGTTGGTCACCAGGATTAGCTAAGAGAATATCATTGGGAAAATTTACAGTTTTCTGAGGAAATATTCTGTGATTTCTGAGTGTCAAAGTGAAATCTGAAGTCTTTATTTTGTTTAGTGCTGCATGCAAGATGGGTTGACTACCCCATGCAGGCAAATTTCTTGGCTATAAAATGGGAATTATCATGGACATTGCTCTACTTCTCAACACCTTTTTCATCATCATCGTCATGATCATCATCATCATCATCGTCATCTCCTCTAATACTGTTAGGTTTATTGAGATAGTTGATAAAATGTCTTCAGCACACTGCCATATAGATAGCAAATATTTTAATGCATTCTGAATACTGATTGCAAAACTGTTATTTTACAGATCTCAACTCTTTCTGTTACTGCTACACAAAATAGTAAGAATTACACATCATGTTTATAACCTAGGCATTCTCCATGATTATAATCAGGATATAATACTTACGTCTGAATTTTTAACAGCACTACATTTAAATAATACCTATATAACACTTACAAGTACCTTATTACATAGTACATGCTGTTGATTTGAGTCTAACCTCACTAATTCAAGAACATTTTCACAAACTAAGCAGTGAAGTATATGTAGAAAAATTCTTAAAGAGCATTCATTCTCGGAGATAACTCATAGAAGTCAATGGAAATATGCTCTTACCTTCTTTCTCAAATCTTATTGTCTTCTGCCCTACATGACTATTATAGAAAAATATATGCATTTTATTTTATAAGAAGTATCTACCTAAAATAAATGTTTGATATTTTAAAAAATATGCGACAGAATCTTATCATAATTCAATATTGCTAATTTCTATTTATTTTGGGTCTTTAATCTACAAGTCTCAGACTTCTTAAATCTTTCCCATGTTAATATTGAACTTTGCTAATGCAAAGCACCAATTTCTCATCAGAGAGGTACAGTGGAAAGCATAAGCATGTTTGGATCATGCTGGTCATTTTTTTCAACATTAGCACTACCAGTTAAAGACAAGAGACTTGGGTAAGTTATGTGACATTTCACTTCTCTCAAATATTAAAGGTAGATAAAGGTGTCAGTACTGTAAATTTCTTTGAAAGTCTTCAGGTAACAAATGAAAAATGCTGCAGATTTTTCACCTAAATTATAGTTGCTATAACTCTGTATAAGATTTGATATCAAAATTTAACCCATTCTGCATTTGATACTCAGGTTTTGTCCATGGTTATAATTCTTTAGGAAAAATATTTGAGACTTTTCTTTACACATCTGTTTACAAGGTGAATTTGCCATTCTATTTTAGTTTTACTGTTTTCTTGGTCCTGCATTGTCCCCCTAGAATGGGAGACTTTAAAAAGCAAATTAAAAGCAATGACTTTGCAGAGGCTGAAACTATAAACTTGACATTAGAAACATGAAGAAGAGTTACTTAAAAAATTATTTTCATCCAAACTGGAAAATCATCTGCATGCTTTCTGTAAACATAAGATCCAGAACCTGGGACCTAGAAGTTTCTGTTTTAGAAACAGTATTTCCTTTACCTCTCAGAAAGATCTGAACACCCCCTCAAGTATACTTTCTTGTCCTTGTTTATCTTACTCATAGAATGTCCTTCTTTATGTCTACCTAACTTCTCTCTACCTGAAACCTTGTTTTCCTTCAGATGTAAGTTCAAGTGAAGCAAATGTTTTCTCATTTTCTTGATTTGGACAATTAACTTTTACAGTGTCTAAAGTCTCTTTCATAGTAATGGTTGCAAATGTCATTACTTAGTTCACATCACTGCAGTGTTATGTCCATGCCATGAGGAAGATTCTAGTGATGTTCTGTTTACAGCACTAACACATGTGCAGTGACAGCACGGTAATCTTGTGAATATTTGACAATCACACAAAGTCAGCAATAAAGAAAGGGTAAGAAAGTTTTGCTAAAAATGTGGCATCATGATTTCTTAGTTTGCTCTTTTGTTTATCCATAATTATGAAGTAGATACTTCAGTAATTACTTTTCCATTTTCATAAAATGAAAAGTAATGTTTTTAAAAACACCTTTAAACAATATCCCAGTGAAAATTACTTCAGTTAAAATTGAGTAAAAATACAATAACATTTCCTTGTACATATCACAGTTTATTTTTATTCACAAAGTTAATTTTTATATTTTTATTTTGTTTTAAAGGGAAGAAGAAGAAAAATAGAAATAAAAATCAGAGTTTCAAATCAGACTAATAGGAGAGTAACAATAATTAATACACTGTGCATTGTTATCTTCATAGTAGTTACTCAGAGTACAAGATATAGGCATTAAATAATGTCCAGTCAGTACTAGCACAGTTCTTTCTTTTCAATGAACTAACAGAAACTAGCTGTATAACTATCTTCACTATCTTGTATATCTACATTTTTCTTTTCTCTTCCTTCCTTTCCCCTTCCCCAATCAGTTACTCTTTTCTTTTGTACAGTTTCTTTCCAACTCACAATATCTACTCTACCTTTTGGATCATATTTTCTCATTCAACTTCTCAAACTAGTGAGATAATGTGATGTTTACTTATAAGGGTCTGATTTATTTCACTTACGAATATGGTTTCAAGTTGCCTCTATTTATCTACAAAAGTCTCGACTTTATCCTTCTTCACGGTTCAGCAGTATTCCATTATAGTAAAAAACACACCATTTTAATACATTCCTTGGTTGATTAGCATTTGGGTTGTTTCCAAGATTTAGTTATTACAAATTCTGCTGCTATAAATGTAGGTGCACATATATGGCTGTAGTATGTTTTTAAATCTTATGAGAAGATACCCAGAAGGGGAATAGCTGTGTTTAATGGGACCTCTAATCCTAGTTTTTTAAAGGAATCTCCGTGATGATTCCCACAGTGGTAGCACCAGTCTACATTGCCACCAACAGCAGAGAAGGGTTACTTTTTCCCCCACAGCGGAGACACCTTTCGTTGTTGGTTGATTTCTTGACTGTAGCCATTCTTCCTGGAATTAGATGGAATCTCAGGGTTGTTTTAATTTACATCTCTTGAGTGACCAATGATGTTGAACATTTCTTTCATATGTTAATTTGCCATTCGTATTACTTCATCTGAAAAGTGTGTATTCATTTTAGATGCTCAGTTTTCTTTCTTTCTTTCTTTTTTTTTCTTTTTTTGTGGGACTGGGGATTGAACTCACAACCTCGCACCTGCCAGGGTAGGCGCTTAAGCCACTGAGCCAAACTCCCAGCCCTGGTTTTTTTGAGGCAGGGTGGCACTATGTAGCTCAGGCCGGCCTTTCGCTCGCGTTGTAGCCCAAGCCGACCTCGAACTCACAACGCTCCTCCTACCTCAGCCTCCCGAGTGCTGGGATTAAAGGCATGCGCCACCAGGCCCAGCTTAGATGCTCATTTTTCAATTGAGTCTTTGAATTTGGGGAACCTGATTTTTTTTAATTCTTTATATGTTTTAGATATAAATCCTTTTACTGAGGGACAAATAGCTTCAATTTTTTTCCACTCTGTGGGTTGTCTTTTCACACTGTTGGTAATGTCTTTTGTTGTGCAAAAGGTTTTTAATAGGTGAGATTTCATTTGTTGATCCTTTGTAGTATTTTCCATGCAGTCTGGGCTTTGTTCATGAAGTAGCTGCCTATGCTTATGTTTTCAAGATTACTACCTAATTGTGCCTCCAGTAGATACACTGTTTCTACTTTAATATTTAGATCTTTGATCCATTTTGACTTTAGTTTAGTGCATAGTGATAGGCATTGGTCTAGTTTTAGGCTTCAGCACTTGGAAAGCCAGTTTTCCAGCACTATTTATTGAAGATACTGTCTTTCTTCCAGTGGACGTGTTTGACACCTTTGTCAATCATAAGGCGGCTGACTGTGTTTGGAGTTGTATCTGCATCTTCAGTTGTGTTCCACTGATCCTCAGCTATGTGCTTTTGCCAGTACCATTCTGATTTTATCATAATAAACTTGGAGCGCAATTTCAGGTTAAGGATTGTGATGCCCCCTGACTTGCTTTTGTTATTCTAGGTATACTCTGGTTCCAAATGAATTTCAAGCATATTTTCTGTAGTTTTGTGAGGTATGATATTACCTGTTTGATTGGGATTGTGTTTAATCTGTAATACAGTTTTGGGAGTATGGCCATTTTCACCATGTTGATTCTTCTTATCTATGAGCAGGGGATATATTTTCATTTTTTTATATCATCTTCCTTCTTTTCTCAGAGTACTGTAATTTTCAATGCATAGATCTTTTACTTCCTTTTTTAGATAGATTCCCAAGTATTTCATTTTTTGGACACTATTGTAAATGATGTGGTTCCTCTTATTTCTCTATGAGTTTGTTGCTTGTGTATGGAAATGCTATAGATTTTCAAGTGTTGACTTTGTATTCAGCTACACTACTGAATTTGTTTATTAAATCCACAAGTCTTGTGGTGAAGTCTTTGGGTCTTCTATGTAGGACATTATGTCATCTTTAAATAAAGACAGTTTAACTTCTTCTTTTCCTATCCTTATTCCTTTTATTTGTTGCTCTTGTCTAATTGCTCTGGCTGATGTTTCCAGTACTTTATTGAATAGGAGGTGTGATAGTGGACATCCTTGTCTTGTTCCCAATTTTAAAGTGAAAGTTTTCAGCTTTTAACCATTCTTTAAGTGCTATCTGTTGGTTTTTAATAGATGGTTTTTATCAGATTGAGGTAAAGTTCATCTATTACAGTCTTCTGTAGTGTGTGTTTATCATGAATGGATATTGGACTTTGTTGTATGATTTTTCCGCATGCTATTTTTGTCTTTAGTTCTGTTAATACAGTGTATTATGTTTATTGATTTGCATAGTTGATCCATCCCTGCATCTCTGGGATGAATCCTATTTAGTCATAGTGTATAATCTTGATAATTTGCTGCATTCTGTTTGCCAGTATCTTATTGAAGAATTTTGCATCTATGTTCATTAGGGAGATTGGACTGTTGTATTCTGTTTTGGTTGAGTTCTTCTCTGGTTTTGGAATCCTGGTAATACTTGCTTCCAGGAACATTTTAAGAAGTATTGCTTCCCTTTCAATTTCCTTAAAGAGTTTCAGCATTAGTGACATTAATTCTTCTCTAAATTTCTTGTAGAATTTAACAGCAAATCTGTCGGGGCCTTGACCTTTCTTGGTAGATTTTTAATTATGTCTTCAATTTCATTGACTGATATTGGATGATTTTGAATTTTTGTGACTTCTTGATTTAGTTTGGTAATTCAAATGTTTTTAGGAATCTATCCACTTCCTCTGTGTTTTCCATCTTATTAGAGTATAGATTCTCATTCTAGGTACTAATAATCTTCTGGATTTCTGTATAATTTGTTGTGTTTTCGCACTTTCATTCCTAATTGCCTAAATTTGTGTTTTTACTTTCCTCTTTTGGGTGAGATTGGCTCATGGTTTATCAATTTTATTTATCTTTTCCATAACCAACTTTTCAATTCATTTATTCTTTGTATTATATTCTTAAACTTAATTGCACTCATTTTTCTTCTTATTTTTAATAATTTTCTCCCTTGTATGAGTTTTGGTTTTGATTTGCTTTTCCTTTTTCAAACATTTGAGGTTCATGATTAGGTTGTTTATTTGACCTCATTCTGTTTTTCTGATGTGAAAGTTCATCACTATAAATTTCCCTTGTAGGGGCTGGGGATTTATCTCAGCAGCAGAAGCACCTGCCTGGCAAGTGTGAGGTCATGAGTTCAATCCCCAGTGCCAAAAGAAAATTTCCCCTTGTAGGACTGCTTTCATTGCATCCTGTAACATTCAGTATGTTGTATCAGCATTATCATTTAACTGTATATACTGCTTAGTTTCATTTTTAATTTCTCCTGTGAACCATTGGTTGTTCAGATGGATATTATTTAATTTCCTTGTATTTATGTAGTTTTGTGATTTCTTTTGTCACTGATTTCCAGTTTCATTGCACTATGGTCAGATAATACGATTTTAATTCTTCTACATTTATTTAAGCATGTTTTGTGATTTAATATGTGGCCTATTTTGAAGATTGTTCCATGTGCATCTCAGAAGAATGTGTATTCTTCATGTTTTGGGCTGGAACACTGTAGACATCAACCAAGTCTATTTGTTCACTGGCTTTAACTCTAATATTTCTTTGATATTATACATAATTTGATATTAAACCAAGCTTGGTTTAATTCTGATATTTGTAGATGTTTTGTCTAGTTGATCAATCTATTTGTGAGAGTGGAGTATTAAGATCCCCCACTAAAATTGTATTAGTGATTATTTGATTTTTCATGTCTGTTAATATTTGTTTTATGTACTTGAATGCACATGTTTGGTTTATATATAATTATTATCTCTTCTTCTGGGAGTTTTCCATTAACAAGTATAGAGTGATGTTCTTTGTCTCTTTTGACCAGTTTTGGTTTAAAGTTTACATGGTCTGCAAATAGACTAGCTACACTTGCTTTTTTCTGAGTTCCTGTGGCATGGACAATTGTTTTCCATACTTTGATGTTTACTGTATGAATTTTTTTGGGTTAAATCTGTTTTTTTGAATGTGGAATAATGTTGACTTTTATTTCTTGATTCACTCTGCCAGTCTGTTTCATTTGATTGGTGAGTTGAGACCACTTAAACTGACAGTTATAGCTGTTATGTATTGGTTTTTCTTTCTCATGTCATTTTCCTACTGTTGCTTCCTTCTCTTTCTCCTCTGTTTAATTGCTTGACCTGCTTCATGGCATCTTTCTTCTGGTGTTCTTGTGTTTGCAGTCTTCATTATCTCTTTCTAATACATACTTCAGAACATTCTATAGGACTGATTTTGTAGTAACAAGTTTCTCCAATTGTTCTTTGTCATGGAAATATTCAATTTCTCCATTGATTTTGAAAATATTTTTGCATGAGATATCAATCTGAGTTGAAGATTGTTTTCTTTTAGGACTTGAAATACTACACTCCAAGCTTTCCTTGATTTGAGGGATGGTGTTGAGAAGTCTGCTCTGACACTGATGTACTTTCATTTACAGGTGATTTTTTTTCTCTAGTTCCTTTTAATAGTTTGTACTTGTGTTGAATTCTTTAATCTTGATTATTATATGACTTGGTGAAGATTTATTTTGGTTATGGCTATTTTGGAGTTCTGCATACTTCATTTATTTGTATGTCAAATTCTCTATCCATATTTGGGAAGTTTTCTGTCATTATGCCTTTGAAAATGTTTTTTATGTCTTGTGTGTTGACTCCAACTTTCCCACTGATTTCAATCACTCTTATGTTGCTGTTCTTTGCTTCATGTTATAGATGTTGGGTTGATTTTTCTTGGTCTCTTATTATTTTTAAGATTCCTTTTTTTGTCCTGGTCACTAAATGTAATCATGTTCATTCAATCTGTTCCATATATTTTCAATGGAGTTTTCAATCTTCTGAATATGTGCTCAGATCTGTTTTATTGTTTCCATTTCTTTTTTTATTTTGGATACTCATGGTTTCCATAGTTTTCCTGAGCTCTTCTACTTTTTAGAATCTGTGTTTGATTTAAAGTCTTTCATTTTGATCATCATTTCTTTTTGCACCTTAGAAATTTTTTTTTCTAATGCCTCTTTCATTTGTTGTTTCACTTCTGCTGGTATCATTTCAGAGAGTTCCATTGACTCATTTCTGATTTCCGCTGTGCCTTTGTGCTTTGGACTTGTGCTGAGT
Organism: Dasyprocta punctata; assembly: GCA_004363535.1. Lineage (NCBI taxonomy): Eukaryota > Metazoa > Chordata > Mammalia > Rodentia > Dasyproctidae > Dasyprocta > Dasyprocta punctata. The sequence goes on along the minus strand of RJWM01002312.1, from coordinate 74,714 downwards.
AGACTGGGCATTTGAGGTTACATTTTGTTTCTTGTGTTGTCATTTTCTGTTTTCTATTTTTATTTTACTCTATTTTCTGTGTTGATGCTTGTAGATTTCTTATGTTAGGTAACTTTATCCCTGGTTTTGAGGCTTTCCTAGGAAATGTCTGTTCCACAGAATGCTTCTATATGTAGGTAGTTCTTTGTTTTTAAGTATATCCAAATAATCTAACTTTTCAATAAGTTAAGAATGTGAAGTTGCTATCTTTTGATTCAGGGTTCATTTCTTTGTACTTGACTTTGGTGAGGGTTATGACCCCTTAAAATAGCAGTGTTGTCTTGTCATATAGGGGAGAAAAATATTACCACAGGTATAACATCTTGATTGAAGTAGTACAATTAGCAAAGACAGTAGCCTCAAGCACAGCCTGGCTAGTAACATACTGTAGTAACTATCAGCCTGATATTTTTAGCCATAGGAGCAAGTTCCACAGTTAAATAATATAACCCAACTTACACCACGAACTTGTATGCAATGATTTGCCACTTAATAGAACAATTTTACCCTGTTGTATAGGAGAGTTTAAGACGGATAGTGGGTGGGTTCAAGAGATAAAGGAGACTAAATAGAGTAGGGGTACAATTCGGAGGTGTAGGACGATCATCCAAGTTTTGAGTAATTATAGAACACAAGAAAGAAGGATTGGAGAAAAAAACCTAGAAATATTGATGTGAGCTAGAAAGAAAAGAGACACTGTTTACTCAAATGAAAGTATCAAAATCAAGCAAGATAAATGATGATAGAGAGAAAGAGGACACGTAGAGTAAAACAAAAAAAATGTTAGGGATCTACTCATGAAAGAGAAAAGAGAAAAAAAGAAATAAAAAAGTCCACGGGAAACAAAAATAGCCACACACACCAAAAAACAACAAAAATACAGAAAGAAAAACAAAATAGGACAAAACAGAACAGAGCAAAAAAGAGAAAAAAGGGAAGAAAATAAAAGTGGGAGGCAGCCTAGCCCATTTCTATTTTGTGTGTCTTTATCCCCAAGTACAGTGCTAATTCAGCTAGCTTACCACCTGCTGGAGTGTATTGTTACTGTTTCTTCCAACTATTTCACACTGCTAGTCTCACCTGTCCATTGTGTGCACCCTGACTGGGACCCTACTGTGTGGTTCCATTCCCACAGGTGTCTGGGTCCTCCCCCAGGATTCACCTCAGTCCAGGCAGCACTGATGGGAGGAGCCTGTCTCAGGCAGTACTGAATGGTTTGCATGATTACAGCAGCCAGGATGGGAGGTGCCAGCAACTGATACTGTTAATTTTTAACCTGTATACATATGTATTATTTTCATTAAAAGAGATTTAAAAATAAAATACAAGAAAAGGAAAGGAAAGGAAAGGAAAGGAAAGGAAAGGAAAGGAAAGGAAAGGAAAGGAAAGGAAAGGAAAAAGCAAAGGAAAAGATTCCTGGAAGGACCACTTTAATTAACTGTAACTCTTGCTATATTTCCATTTCAAGTATATACTGTGATTTTCAACATACTATTTAATCTGTGACTAAGTCCTTGCCTACAAGTTTGAAGAATAATAGAACCTACTTATAGAGTTCTTAAGAGGTTAAGATGATTCAATACATATAAAATACTTAGAATTTTATGATTGTTGGTTTAAAAAAACTTGAACAGTATTTTACATTATACTTTTTTCAATTTTTAGACATGTCACTCAATCATCAAGTGACAAGTATCTTGTCATTTCACCTATTTAGTAAAACCACCTATTAAATGAGTTAGCATTCATTTTTTAAAAGCTAATTTGTTCAATTACAATATCATATCTATCTGTATAATTTTTAAAATGTAGAAAAAGTTAAAACTCAGCCAAAGTTTTGTTCTATATGTATCATAGATAAAATTGGAATTAAATTAGATGTAAAATTATCTGCTTGAGTTAATTATGCAACAAATACTAAACTTTCTTCATTACAGTGGGAATATGTTAGGTCCTGGAGAATCTTCATGTTGGTTTGATTTACCAAATAGCAACCAAATGGTAAAACTCTTCCTGTGTGATCTGAAAAACATGCTAAAGTGAGATTCTGAAACAACAGCTATACCTGTGGGACATACTCAAAATATTAATCAAAGAAAGTCTAATGTATTTTAATGGGGATCTAGTTACAGAATCCAAGAGAGTTGGTGAAAGTCAGAGATACAATCATATGTTAGACACCATTGTGCCTTTACCACCTGTCCACTCAAAAAAGCAATGTGGCAGGGTAACATGGAACCTGACCCATGTGAAGAGTGGTGGCAGTGGGCGTTTGACCCTGGATGTGATGGAAAGTAATGCTGTCCAAGCTACAACTGGCAACAAGGAGAGAAAAAAATCTGTTCTCCCTTTCTCTTGCCAGCACATCAATTTCCTACTGATGTCTACACTGGTCGAGCCAAACCTGATGACAGAGAAGTTAGGAATTGGGGAGGATGGGTGTTACACGGAAGTCTACTTCCTGTAGCCTAAAGCACTAGGAGAAGGACACTTTCAGGAATAATCTGATGGGAAAATGGAAACTCAACAATTCAGCAGCCCTAGAAATTATTTTGTAATTTTGTTATCTTTACCCTGGACTAAGTGACCTCAATGGTTTACTTTGATTACAGTAAAATTTATATAATATAGAGAAAACATATGTACACAGTATATTATGTCACTTGATTAATGCACTTCACCTTTTTTGACTAAAACTAACACAGAATAATATTGACAACTGGAAAACTAAAATGAATTGCAAATAAAATTTAACTTTTTTCTAGTCACATTAAAATTTTAAGTAGACCTCTTTTCTTACCACAGCATGACACTATTTTAGGATAGTGTGTTTTCCTCACACAGATTACTAATTTTAGCACACAAATATTTATTACAGGTGTTTATGCAACTATTGTATACAGTATGAACTTTATTATTTGGACCTACAAATACTTTTTTTAAATTTACTGATGCTCAATACTGTAAATGGCTTTAGTCCAGAACATATTTTGTAACATATTAGAGTACAGATAGCAAGTACATAAACATTTTGATGGCCACATTGCCTACTAGTACTGGGTAGTCACTGAGTTGGCATAAGCTTTTTTGAGATTCCATGGCAAAGCTAGTTTTCCATCTCAGTGTTTTTCTATATAGGATAATTATATCAGTTTGTTTTGAAAATTAAAGTTAAAATTTGCTACTAATTTATTTAAAATACAAATAAACTTACATAGTAAACCTATCACACACTATGAAAAATGATTAAAATTCACAAAATTAACAAACAACATAAAAATAACAAATTGATGATGACAATGGCATTGTTTTACACTTTTTAAAATATATTTAAGCCCTGTTAAAAAACATATATATATATATATATATATATATATATATATACACATACATATATGCATATATATAGTATCTGTCTTGATAGTAGATAAGTTGATTCTTATATATACATTTCCATTCAACCTGTACTGTGTTGGTTTGACTGTATGTAGAAAACCTGGCCTGAAAGAGACAATGCAATTGGAAAATATAGAAGCTTGTAGAACCCCTAAAAGTGTCCTAGGGACCCCAAAATACCTTAAAACCATACTTTGACTGTAGATTTTTTCTCTTACTGTAAATAATCAATAGAGAAAACATAGCAATAGTCTGAAATCCTTGAATCTTACTCCCTGAGAAATGGTGGCAAAGTTGCCAGACTTATAGTTTTGTTCATTCATTCTCATTTATTTATTGAGTGCGTTGGTTGTTTCTGGCAGCTTTCCATGCATTTTGTGCGTACTAGATGAAAAAAAGGAAATATGTAAGAAATCTTTACTTTAAAAATTTGCATTTTAGTTGTGTCAGGTAGACTATAAACTAGTAAAACAAAGTGGTAGTTAACAATAGTTGTTGTTGAGGAGAAAATAAGCATAAACATTTGAAGAATCAAGATGCTAAAAGGGAAGGGTATTATTTTAAAGATTATTGTGACAGTAGACCTCAATAATAAGAAAGTATCTGTATAGGGAGATAGGGTGTTGAAAGAGGATTGCATTTCTGAGATACAAGTGTTTCAGTGGAGGAACTGGTGGACCAGATTTCTCAGGCAGTGTGCAGGTTATGCTCAATGAACAGCAGAAGATGGAGATGATTAAAGCAGGGCAGACAGGGTCAGAAACAGAAGAGGGTGACTGAATAGGAGTTCTTATGTCTCTTTTGAACTTACTTTGAAATACAAAATCATCGGTGAGAGTTGTGGTGCTTACAGGTGCTTGAAAAACTTCCATGCTCTTCTGTATTTCACTAAAAACTGTGTTTAAACCAATTTATTCAGCAACTGTACCCTTATATACATTTTCACTGAGTGTCACAAAAAAGACAAACATGAAAGATGGACAGATACCGTTCTTTTTTCTCTAGGTAGGAAATAAAACTCAGGAAATGTTGGTTAGCCATCAAAAATTGGAAGTTATTTAATGGCAAATAGGACCCCAACAGCCAAATCTTATGCATCTTAGACTAGTGGAATTCTCACTATATCCTGCAGTCATATAGGTGGTTTCATTATGGACATAGTGATTCTTATTTTAACTGCAATGATCCATATTTTAATTTTATTTCTTTTGTCCAAGATTTATTGAGCTATAGTTAACAAATTTTAATATTTTTAAGTCATGCAAGATGATCTTTATATTGTCTTGACATACTAACCAGCATCAAGCTAATAAACATATCCATTACTTCACATAGCTACCTTACATGCATGTTTGTGTGTGTGTGTGAAAAATTGACATAAAAGAGGTAGATGACTAGATTAAAACAACACAAGAGTGAAATTTTATAAAATACAAATTTTAGAAATAAAATTTATAGTGCTGTGTGTATTTTGGGCTGAATTATAAAAAACTGCAGATGAACATTTTTGAAGTAAATCTCCTAAATCAAATTAATGAACTCAGCATGGTTCTAGTAAAAAAATCTGACAAACTTCTAGTGAAACTCATAGAAAAAAATGCTGCAGTATGTGCTGTAGATTAAGTTAAACCTATATCGTAAAAGCCTTATAATACTTGAAGGAAAGTTGGGCATTTAAAAACAATTCTATATACGAAACACCATTTATATATAGAATAATGAAAGACATTATGATATTTCTTTTGAGGTTCTTAATTCAGTGAAATGTTAGTTTAACCTGTCAAAGCAAAATTGCACTGAACAAGTTTATGTGTAGAGTGACACATTTTTTTGTCATAAAGGTCAATCCCCATGGGTGCATCAAACCCTCATGTATTCTTTAGAATATTTATACTGATGAATAATTAATTTTAATTTTATGGGTTTTATTATATTAAACAAATGCTTGATCAAATTAGTGAACTCAGCATGGTAACAGTAAAAAAAAATCACAAAATAAAGTATCATGTTTCTAATATTTATTGAATATTTATAAAAATACATCAAAATTTTCAACATTGACTAATATTTGGTATAAAAAATGTAAAAAAGAACAACAGAACTACAATGAAAATACCAACATCACTTTACCACAAAAGTAATTTTTACTTCAATTATCAAACACAAGGCAAGTTTCACACATTACAACAGCACATTCCATAGACACATGTATCACTTACACTGACAGCACACGTGTTTTGCTTTCCTGGCCTTTTTGTAGTACATACTTTACATCTTCCTGGTCTTGCTGTTGTGTCAGGAGGTTTTTATTATATTTTGCAATGTGTAGCTAGTAAAACATAGAACAATATCAATAAGATAAAGTATTAAATTCTTAATGTATATTTCACATTTAGAATAAACATCGACATGTTCATATTAGCTATGTATTTGTATATAAAACCTAAAAGACAACATCAGAAATAAATTTGTATATTGTAGATCGACGATAAAAATACCTATTACACTCTACAACAAAAAATTTTTCCTTCAATTATCACATCTGAATAAGAAGAAGATAAGACATCAATAAAATAAAATATCAAATGTGCAATGCGGGCTTAGGATAGACATCAACTTTTTCACATCAACTTTGTACTTACTTACAAAACCTAAGAGATAACATCAGAAATAAAAACCTATGTAATCTGTACTGTAAGCACACAAAAAAATCTACCATTGAAATAATCTTTGCTTCAACTGTTACATGCAAGGTAGTCTTCACACATGAAAATTGCATGCTCCATACAAAGAACCACGTAAACTAAAAGCACCTATGTTTTGTTTTCCTGTCTATTGTTGTACAGCTCAGTTTTTGGTTTTGCTGTTTGTAGTAGGTTTTGGGGTTGTTGCCCCTGCCTGTTCACTTGTGAGCTCACCAGTGTGCTCCACATTTTTTTTTTTGCATAGCTCCCTGGGGAGGAAAATTTTGCTTTTCCTCTGCTATAAATGACCTCTCCTGAGTTCCAGTTCCAGTCCTCAAAGAAAATTTCTCCATGGTATTTCGCACTTGTTATTTTCTTTATAAACTATCAAATTATTTATGCCACATGTTTTTAGGATTAGGTAAAGCACAGCAATTGATCAATACTGTGTGTTTCGAGTGACATCATAATTGCTGTGTAAGTCTTCAACAACATCTACTTGCCTTTGGTTTTGTTGTGGAAATTCTCCATCTCAGTCTTCCATTTTATTGAGGTTTCCCTATCAATAATTCTATCATGGTGAAATGTTGAATTCAGCAGTACCAGTTTGTTACTCTTTGCCATATATGAAGACAATGTAAAGGTTTCTGAAATCTAAAGATAGTACTATACAATTCTCTGTTTTGAAATTGCAGCATTTCATTTGGAAATTTTGCTTTGTTCCTGTGTATAGTTCCTGTGCTGGTCAACTTGTGTTCTGTTAGCAAATGGAACATCAATTGGAAACTGGTAAACCAAATGTCAAATATCACATTCCAATTCTTTTGGGAGATGGAGCAACAAGTCTGTTCAAACATCATTCCATTTATCACTACACAAACAAGGACCTGATAGATGAATTCCAGGATAAATTTCTAAATTAAAAGCATAATATGTCTTCACATCTCCATTCATAAATTTTATGCCATATTTTGACCCATTGCTTTTCAATAAGTCTTTTACATTCTGCAGTCACAATGAGAAACCCCTGAAAAGCACAGCAGACCTCTGAATGCTTTCAGTTCAGCTAGTGAGGTGCCAAAATAAATAAATTTTTGAATATAGCTATTGGCGATACATAACATTTTACTCGTGTTTCATCCTTTGTGTATTTCACAGCATCATGTAATATTTTGTCTGTTACAATTTCCAACATTAAATGGCAGTGCTGGCATTCTCTCCAAATGTTTCACCACTGCCTTACTATATTTTTGGACCTAGTTCTAATATCAAATCATTCCATTTGGTTGTATGACCATTCTGCAGCATTTCAGCTAGTCAAGTATGTACTCACATTGCTGTTTTGTTCATCATCTGATTCAAGGAAGTCTGCGTTCCCTGTCTCTGTATCACTTGATTCTTGCTCCATTTCACTGTCACAGGAACTTTGGCTCACATGACCATTGTCAAAGTCAACATTGTCATCATCAACATATACCCAAACCACTCTTATATTGTGAAAACATGTATCTTTACCATAATGGATCATCTTCATCATCCATGCATGAGTAATTTGATGATTTATTTTTGACCTCTTCCAAAACTTGCACATCAAGTTTTCATGTGTCATTGTACTGAACTAGGATACTTCTACCAGAAAAATAAAAAAAAAAAACCTTTTTTTAAATAAATCATTATGGATTAAAAACTGGTGGGCAACTGAACAAGAGCTGAATTGAATCGGCATGGTGCTGAGTGTAGATGGCCCACCTGAGGAAAGTTGCCAGCCTAAAAGGAGACGTGGAGAGGAAGAATGTAGCCTTATGGATTCTCCTAAGTGTTGCTGTTTGGAACAGTTGGTTCTCCTGGAGGAGCTTGTCACGGCTAGCTTCCCTGAGATGAATCAGTCATTATTATTGGAAGAGCTCAGAACCTCATTGCTGAGAGTGACTGTGGTTCACTTTGAGGGAGATTTGGCCCTTACTTTGAGCATCACTTCCTGGCTCTGGAGGGCTAGATGTCTAATCTCTAGGAGAAATTTGTCACGCTTGCTTTCTGATATATACTTGGCTGTTCTCATCACTGGAGGAGCTCAGGGCCTCATTGTTGCTGAGGATGGCTGTGGTACTTTTCAGGGAGCCTTGGTCCTTATTTTGAATGTCACTTTTGGCTTCAGAGTAGAACACTCAACCTACTGGCACAGATCATCTACCCTGCTGGCATAGACTTTCTAGCTTCCACTGCTGACCTTTGGGACTTCCCAGTGCAGATTCATAAAACAGACTTGCATGAGTCATTGTCATAGTTTCTAAGCCTCCAGTTGAACTTGTGGCAGGCATTGTCATTGGCTGTAGGTCTTCAGCTGGACTTATGCAGGACATTGCTGTGAGTCCAGGCCCCCAGCTGGATTTTCTAGGTCTTTAGTGTTGTGGACAGACTTCCTCCACTTTCTTGTATTTAACTCTGGGTGACCATCATAAAATAATATAAATTCTGTGTCCTGTACATAATTGTTCTCCTTGGAACTACTGCCTACAACATAAATCTTGGAGTGACATGGGTGTATTATACCCTAGTGATGCTCAGGTAAACATATTCAAACCTGTTAGAATCGTGTGGGTGTAAATTCTGTCTTGACACTTTTTCACATGTGCACACAACTTGCCTTTTGTGGTACCAAGTGGGTAAACAGAAAGATTGCTTCCTGTATCCCCTATGCACAGTTACTGAGATGCATGAATGGCTACTATTATCCTAAAGTAAAAATTTGCAGTAGAAAATTAGGAATGTGTGTGGAACCTAGTTCTATGCTCTGCAACAGGCGACAGAAACTTCACTGAAGAATATCTCAACAGAAAAGAGAAGCTGGAACTCAGTCTAAATGCAATTCTGCTGGAAACAAAGACTTGGAGAGCCTTAAGAGGTGCAGGAGGCTACTTATGTGTGTTAATGGGTCTTTTCCAAAGGGAAATGTAAATAGTCTCAGATCTTTCTCAGACGTAGTAGTTTTATAATTTAGAGCAAGTAGGAAAGGAAGAATCAGGCTCCTACCTTTGCACAGTCTAGGAGGTACTATCTTTCTTGATACTAATGTTTCATAGGGATGCCTTCTATGTCCTTGAGAAAGACATCCTAGAAAGTAACACTGTCAAGAAGCTTTTAAAAAGATTGGCTTTTCAAAGGGTCAAGCTAAAAGAATTCCCAATAGGTTTTCAGAAAAAGGATGGCAGGAAGCAGAACCAGCAAGAAGCCTGTCTAAAATTTAGTCAGGCTGAGGGAAATATGAAAGCAACTTTGGTCATACTACATATGAATATATAGAATATAAATATGAATGGTTTATATGCTTGTTAAAAGAGATAACATGACAATAGAATAGTAAAATAGTTTCCTTTCACAATAGCAGAATACAAGATATGAGAATCAACGACAGAAGACTTTACAAGAATCTTTTATACTGAAAATTTATAAGACTGAAAACTTTGCTGAAGAACTTTGAGACTTATATAAAATATCAGATTTATATCCATGGTTGAGAAAACTCAACTAACGTGGATTGCATAAAATTCCAAACAAAAAAAGGAGAATCAAGTTAAAATTTTAATGATATTCTAACTTGGCATTTGGCTTATTGATACAGATATTCATTTGATAGGATAAATAAGTTAAGTAAGTGGTATTTTGCACAAAATGATAGCAAAATAAAATATCTTTTAGTTTTTAAAGCTATTAATGCTCACATGGACAGACATGATTGGAACAAATCAAAAGCTTTGAAGAGTATCAAGTTTTATATATAGGCAGTATTAATCGATGAAGATGATGTTGAATATCTGTCAGACAGCAAGTGGCTTATTATACTTGTGGTACTTTGTGTTTTTTTTTTTGTAATATGCATTTGTATTATAGGGTGTTTCAAAATAATAAAATATAGGCATAGTTGATACACATAAGTAACTTAGAGTCAAATTGAAATCTGAGGCTCCCAGCTATCTGTCACTAAGTAATTTAGGGGGATTGGCTCCTTTGTAAGCTTCATTTTTTAATTGACATAGTCATAGTCTCAACTCATTAGATTGTTATGAAGATTAAGTGGAGGAGGCTTTATTTAGTGCTTGTAGCAATTACTAACTCATAATTTCCTTAAATAAAAATGAATAGTGTATCACTTGTTAAAAGTTAATGTCAAGTTAATTGTTATGAGTCACATTCTTTTGTCATGAACACTTGTAGATATTGCAGTCATGCACTACACTGCAACATTTTAGTCAACAAAGGAACCTATATTCAAGGGAGTCCCATAAGACTAACATAGAACTGAAAAATTCCTTTTGTTTAGTGTATGTATTGATGAAGAAGAAGCAAGAGAAAAGGAAACTACAGAAGAAAAAGGAAAGCCCTCAATTGAAATCCATAGTGAAAGTCTCAGAGAAGATTTTGTAGATTCAACAAGCTCTTTGAAATACTTGAGATTGAGGAATCCAACACTAAAACTTTCATTAACGAAGAGGAATGCTCATGGTACATTATATGTTTACATACAAATCTTTGATGAGAGAGAGAGAGAGAGAGAGAGAGAGAGAGAGAGAGAGACAGAGAGAGAGAGTAAGCCAAGCACACTACCATGAACATGATATTTAATTGAGTGACACACCTTCGCAAAGAGCCATAGGCGGTTCTTTTATGAGAGTTCAAGGTGAAAGCACATCTATCCCAGGTGGTGACACCTCCATGCATGCTGTTGTGTGATGTTGTTCCAGCAGATAAGATACAGAGGTGGAAGATAGGGAGACTGATGATTTGAACCTCCGTACTCTGAACTAGTAATGTGTGTGCTTGTGTCTTAGGTATTTTTTTAATTTAGAAAGTTAAAAAACTATAGGTCAAAAATGTTATAGAATAAGTATGTAAAGAAATATAATGTTTCTTGCACAGCTATAAAATGTATTTTTATTCATAAAGTATTTTCCTACAGCAGTGTCTTCAAGAGTTCTGCCTATTCTCTCTTCCATCAGATTTAGTATTCTGTTTTAATAGTTAGATCTTTGATCCATTCTTATTTTATTTTAGTGCATTGTGAGATGTAGGTCTAAGTTTAATTATCAGCATGATGAAAGTCAGTTTTTCGAGCACTGTTTATTAAAGTGGCTTGCAAAGAATCAATAACTGAGATATCATCTTACTAAAAGGCTTTTTGCACAGCAAAAGGAATCACCAACAGAGTGAAAAGACAAGCACAGAGTGGGAAAAAAATTTTGCCTGCTGTTTTGCAAAGGACTAATATTTAGAATATATAAAGAACTAAAAATAAAACCAGACCTCTCAAATTTAAATACCTAATCCAAAAATGAAAGTCTGAAATGAAGGGACAATTCTCAGATGAATAATAACAAACAGAAATTAAATCTATGAAAAAATGTTCAACGTCACTGGCCACTGGAGAGATGCAAATGAAAACAACATTGAGATTCCATCTCACCCCAGAAAGCATGGTTAGCATCAAGAAATCAGCCAGGACTAGGGGAAAGAAACCCTTTTCCACTGTTGGTGGGAGTGTAAACTGGTTCAACCATTGTGGAAATCACTGTACAGATTCCTTAAAAGACTGAAAAGAGAGGGTTCCATTTGGTCCAACTATTCCCCTTCCTGAAATAATTAAAAGCATCGTACCACAGGGATATATGCACACCCATGTTTATAGCAGTGTAATTTGTAATAGCTAAATCTTGGAATCAGTGCAAATGCACATCAATAAACACATAAAGAAGTTTTTTTATACAATAGAGTCTTATTATGCCATAAAGAAGGATAAGTTTGAGACATTTATAAGTAAATGAATGCAACCTTGAGACCACTTCCTTAATTGAAATAAATGAAGCATGCATGCTTAAATAATGTATTGTTTCACTGGTGTGAGAAACTGAAAGGGTAAATAAAGAACAAAATGTATAATAGATATAGGTAAATAGGAAGAAAATGTTCAAAAAACAGGAAGGAGAGTAAGAGGGAGAGGGAGATAAGGAAGAAAGGAAAAGAAAAAAGAACAGAAGGAAAAAATGGAAAGAAAGGTTTTATAAATAAGGAAGGGATGAAGAGTGGAAAGGAAGGGAATTGACTTGGAAAAAAGGAAGAATCCAGGTATATCATGCACAGGTATAAATTTCCTATGGTGAACATGATCATTGTATACATTTAAAATGTACCCACAAAATTAAATTTAAAAATTATTCTTGTTTTAAACTAAATGCTATTGCAGAAAAATTAAAAAGCTTAGAAAAATTTAACAAAGTATAAAGTAAAAAAATACAACAAGCTGAGTTTAATTTATTATTTAAGGAAGAGAACTAGTCTTATAAATTTAGTGTAACTCATGCTTGTACTGTCTATAAAGTCTACAGTAGTGGACAACAGCATCATAGGCCTTCTGACTCACTCACTACATATTCACTGATTCACCAGGTACACCATTCTATAACTTCTATTTGTAGTAAACCTAAATGAACAGGTGTATCTTTTGAAGACATTTTTATATCATACTTGTACTGTACTTTTTAAATTTAGATTTGCTTACATAAAGTCATACTTAGCATTGTATTAGCAGGATGGTAATGTGCTGCGTACTTTTTTTAGTATTACAACAGTTCTATGTGCCTAGGGATATAGTAGATTATACATTTAGGTTTAAGTGTACTCTACGAGATGCAGGAGACAAAGCTGCTTCATGAAACATCACTCGCAATGTGTACTCAATCACAAGTGACACATGATTGTACTTCATTGTATTGCATCTGAAGACAAGCACCACTCCTCTGTTGTCCGAGCAGCCCACCGGGGCTGTAACTCAACTCCAATAATAAATTAGAAGGACAAAGTTTAGCAAAAGGTACGCACTTTTTTGTAAAGATGAAAGAGGGAGAAAGAAGAGATAAATAGCTACCCTGATAAGAAAGAATCAGGGTAGGAGGCTCCAGAAAGATGGAGAAACCATGGGCTCTTTGTTACTAGGTGTTTTCATGGGGGAGGGGAGGTGGCTTTTTCCCATGCACTGGGAACTTGCTGTAACTGGATTGGCTTCTGGGCACTTTTGAGCCTATGTCATTTCTTTCATTGGTCTATGTGCAGCTTTTTTTCTGTTTGTTTATTTGTGCTTGGCATACTTTCTAAGTCCTTATCTTTGAGTCGGTGGCTAGCTGGCAAAGGGGTGCCTTATTCATGGTTAGCTTAGAGTTAATAAGAGGAGCATGTGGATATCTATTGTACTCTATAATGATCCTAGAGTGAATAGTGTAGTGTCTCTGGAATAAATATGCATGCATGTAAGTGCATATGTTAGTGCACATATATATACATTGGACAGTACACACTGTCTTAAATTAGTCACCCCTGCCTCACTTCTCTTTTATTTTATTGCAGGCAGAAGCAGCTTATCATTTGTGCACTTGGCTTTCAGTGTCCTGTCTGTCAGCTCTCTTTTCTGGTCTCTTGGTGCAAGTCCTGAGGCCATTTGGTGTCTTTCTTTATCAGTTTTTGTTGTTGTTGTTTTCTTTTTCTTTTTCTCCCTCTATGTTTGACTTGCTTTACAGGGGACTCTCTCTAGTAAAATTTAACTCCTTCTAATCAGGATTCACTAGAAGATTTAAGGAAGACCCTATTTTACTTTGTCATCTACAGACCACTGTCCCTATAATTCCCCTCTAGATTATTGTACCAGTAAATGAAGAATTCATCTAATTGTACAGTAAACATATTTGAATTATGTAGTTACTGTTTATGGAGCCCAAAACAACTTTCTAAGCATTGGAGAGACAGTCGTTGTCTCACGCAAGATCTTAGAACTTGAACCTCTTAAAAGAGACAGAAAACAGTTAAGTAAATATACACAATATTATCTAGCAATAAATACAACCTCAAGAATTAAAGTGGTAGCTGGAGTACTTATTAAATAAGATAAATAAGGGCAATACTGCTGAAGCAACCTGAGCAAAGATGAAATTCATGAGATCTACAGTTCTAGAGGTAGATGGATATTGATTTCTGCCGTTACAGGCCATGACAAGGTATTTACATTAATGCTGAATGTGGTAGAAAACTACTAGAATGTTTTGCATGGAGGAAATGTGATCTAAGTTATGTTTGTAAAGGTTGTTGTGTGCAAAATGAATTCTTGGAGCTGCACTAGAAGCAGAGAAGCCATGGGGAAATAATGGTGTTTGGGGACTGAATCTGTACTAAGAGGAATGTAAAGAAAATTCATGAATGAACAGGCCTAATTTCCTCATGGGAGACTTATTTTTATCCTTCTAATTTATTTTACTACATTTGTAGTATATAATGATCACAGTTCTCATAGGGAGTTGGTACCTGCACATAACACATTTTAATTGGTTTTACTTATCCTTCCTCCCCTTTCTCCCCCTTCTACCTCTTGGTCCTCCACCCTTATTGTTTGATGTATATCTCAACTTTTATTGTTTGAGGTATTCCTCTGTCTAATACTCCATGACTTTGAGAAGTATTAGGCTTCAATGGCTGATGAAGAAATTACTAATCTGTAGATAATTTGGATGGGACTAAAATGAGAGCAATAAACTTACAAGTTTTAAGGTTGGAGAACATCATAAAAGCTGAATAGGAAGGTGTACAAAGCCAAGACCATGATTCTTTAATGGGAACAGCAAGACTACACGTCTTAAGAGGAAACTAATATATTTTTGTGTAAAAGATTTGCTATATAACTGTCATATTGATTATAAGAATACATTAAAAAATAAGTTTATAAAAGTAAAAAAGCTAAAGAGACTAGCAAAAATATACATGAAAATGAGAACTGATTTTAACTCATTGCAAACATCAATGCATAAATATATATTTAGTATGTACCACTTGTAAATCACCATGTTGAAGATTATGGAATAGATGCTTGTTTATTTTGCTTGAATACAGTGAGCTGAATCCAACTGAAAAAAATTGTATGTTAAGGACTATCTAATGGAATAGTCACTGTATCAAAAATGGGAAAAATACATGCATTTATACATTTCAGAAAAGTTTATTGAATGAGAAGGACAAAATGACAACTTTGGTGTGCAAGGAATGAGCAAGAGCATGAGAGAGCATTCACAGATGTGTTCTGGTCTTTCCTGAGTATGGTGTAAGAAAATAGCAAAGAAAATCAACAAAAATCTTAAGAACTAGAATATTTCATGTATTGATTTAATTTTTCTCTTTTTAATAAAAAGAAGCATATGTATTGAGTCACCAGAAGACAGATAATACTGCCTTCTAAATGAAAAATTTTCAAAAGTTGGTTAAATCTAGTTCTAGAGGCACAAGCTTATATTGATGCACAGCGTAAATGAATTACTCTCAAGCCCTGGCAATTGAGTATGCAATAATTATAGCATAATGAGATAATGAAGAGACTCTGTCAGGCTTTTTTAGTCGGAGAGGCTTGAGGATACAAATATTTGAAAACAGAGAATACCAATTAGTTTTCAGGCTGCCCTATTAGTAGGACTGAGAGTTTCATTTTGTCAATTGTGCAGTGAGATGAAGGCAGGAGGGAAACAAACTGCTGTTCACATCGTGTTGCTCATGTTGAACAAGTCATGGCCATTATGTGCTGGAAACAACAGAGTAATTAAAAATCAAATTTCCTCGGCAGCAAAAGCCACTTGTGAACAACTGCAGCACAAGTGATACATATGATAAGGTTACAGGCTGCTTACTAAATTCTCTCTGCTTGAAATCAGATCCCAAATGTGATATTTATCAGTACTTACAAGGAAAAAAAAGTTTAGCATCATTTTAGGTTAATTACCATTATATGTACTTTCTAGATATTTGATCTCTATCAGGCCTGGAAGGGTTGATCAAGCTGTACTTAAATTTATGCTGCTTTGTAGGTGTGCAGTAAATTGAACATTACCAGTAGCTGTGCTCTGAAGTTAATTTGTTCTGTAAAATTACCCATATTTCTCTGGAGTATTCATTAGTTGAATAAAGCAAAGAAAGATTCTAGATGCCGACAAATTAGCATTATTGCCATACGGTTATTTTTGATAAAATTCCAATTGAAATTCTTTCTCAGAGCTTGAGAAAACAAAGTAGAATATGACAAACTTCAACTTATACATATATTTTAAAAATATGAAATTGATGAGAATTGCAAGCCAATCAAAACATTAGGAAGCTACTAGCTGCAGTCATTTATTAGAGAATTTTTGAATGACTTTTTGATGTTCAACATAGAAGTCCAGGGAGTGATATTTAAACAAATTAACCTTGAAATTCTGCTCTAATACTCAGTATATTCCAAAAGTTTCACATTTCCTGTATCACTGGGTCCTTTGAAACTAAAAATGTTAAATAGTTCCAATGGAAAACAAAGTACATTATCTTTTAAATTATATACACATATCTTTTGAAAATAGATTATGTTTTACAAATTTCACAATTTTTCTAATTTTAGAAAAATGTGACAACATGAATAAAGCATAGTGTAAATGATATTAGGCTTACTTCAGATGCTTTATTCTTCAAATTGTTGTTTGCTGTGAATTTTTCCAGTTCCTATTTCATGTATTTTATTTACTATCCTGCATAATAACAAGGTTTCATTTTTTTCCTCAAAGTAGATAAAGTTATATAGAATCTTTTTTCAATTGTTTGTAAATTGAATTTTTGTTTTGTGAGACATTATTGAAGGAAAGAAGGGTTATTCATCGAATTGAAGAAAATATAAAATCACCACCTTGGCAACTCCATTGTGGATTTCAATAGAAGTTTATTGACTCTTGTAGGTCTGATATTAAGGTACAAAACCTTTAATTTTTCTATTATATAAAATTTTTAAAGCAATAGAAGTACTTTAGAGCAAACATAGTACAAATTACATTTTGCCTGACATTATGCTACTATTGCTTTTCCATTTTACAACAGTCTAACTTTTAAATTTTTCGTATTGAGCTATTAGATATAGTAACCATAATTTAGATAAATATTACACCAATAATTAATTCTACCTTTAGACTTTTTTTCACTTAATAAATATTTCTGTGATTAACACGATTGAACACAATTTTTTTTCCCACTTGAGGTCAGTTTCTTAACAGAAATTCTCAGAAGTGAAGTGATATTTTAAATCTATTAATACTTTTAGAACATTTGTAGCTTTTCATTTATGCCGAAGTAAAATAGAGAATTCTTTTCATTAAAGTCCCAGAATTATATTAAGAGCGATTCTGGTTGCTTAATGAAATAAAAACCTCCTAATTGTTTTGTTTTAAATGTTCCAAGTGATAAGATTTTCATGATTACTCTTCATTAATGCTGGTTTCCTCTCGTGGCTACTAAAGTTATTATGTCACGGAACTGCTCAGCCTCTGTACACACTGGTAATTGCATTTTCCCTGAGAAACTTTATTTATTTAGAATTCCTGGGGCCTATTTAGCTCCACAGACAGAAAAATATATGTCTAAACCACCGGATAATAAATAAATCACTTAACTTTGGGCTGACAGTTTTGGAAATCTTGTTTGAGATCTCCGTGACCTACCCAGACACACCCAAGTCTTGCTTGCTTATATTATTCATAGCCTCTTTCACAGCAAGACGAATCTTAAATTTGATGCAATTAAATTAATGTTCAGTAAGGAATAGACTGAATTCATAGGAAAGAATAAACGAAAAAACTCACTAAAGAGAATAAAAAGCTTCAAAAGTAAAGCTAGGCAAACAGTTTAGGAGAATTCTGTTAACTTCCTCAGGCAGCTGACTTTAATAAAACTCAGCTCCAGTAATTCCTGGCTTTTGATACCTCCATCTCTAAATTTCATATACCCAATAATAAGGATCCAGTTTAGCCAGATGTGATCGGGGTTGCAGACATTCAAGGTATGAGTGGGGGATGTAGCTCAGTGATCTAGTGCTTGCCTACCATGTGCAAAGCACTGTGTTAAATCCTCAGAACCAAAAGGAAAAAAGGAAAAAAAGAAAGAGAAAGAAATTCAAAACACACATATCATTGAGGATACAATTCAGGATTTGGGTTGGGCAGAATATGGTTTCCAGGCTACAGCTAATTAATTGGCCTTGTCATTACTGGTTCTAAGAGTTTTGATAATTACGAGTGAATAATTGATTAATACATTCAATGAGGAAACAGATTGAGAAATTCATGTTACAAATTTGTTAGATTTGCTTTTTGAAAGTAACTGACTTATTGTGCAGTGGTTAAAATTGGGCAGTATGTAACAAGAATTATTTTTCAGGTTTAGCCTTAGGAAGCTTAATATCAAATAAAAGATCAATCTTTATTTTTAATACATTTGTTTTTATCTATGGTCTCCACTTTTCATTTTTCAATTATTTTATGTTTATCATACATATTACTTAAAGTTGGTATGAATCCTATGTATTTATTTGGAAATATAAATAACTGAAAGTAACATTTTTTAAGATTTCATAAATTGAGGATATTAAATTCCAGGTTTCTAGCTTATAATATAGCTTTGTTTCTATCTAAAAGTCATCTGTATTTAAAACTAGGCTAATAAGCCTAGACATTTTAAATTTATACTCTCATTTCTGTAACTTTTTACTACTGATGAGATTATTTTAACAATGATAATTTAATGCAAATGCATTTAGAATTTACATATTTATTCTTTTATTATTCAGTGTTCTAAACATAGTTAATCCAATGCACTTGGTGCTTTTGCTTGCATTGGTTCAAATTGGTAGTCTATAAATCATGATTATGTTGGCAATAAACATAGTTCACTGTTGTAATTATTTCGATACTTAAAATTGAAAGTCATACTGAGTTTGTGAGGTTTTAGAAAGATAATAACTTAGAAACATTAATTTATTTAGATGTGAAAGTCACTAAAGAACAATAGACACAAATGTAGGAATACATGTATGACAATGAGGAATTCATGAGGCACTTTGCCTAATAAAGGACTGAAAAGAAAACTCTAAAAGCATATAAATAGGTTTAGAAAGATGCTACTTTCTAATGACAGTGCTACTTATGACAAAATTAGAATTTCATTTCTTATGAAATTTCTTAGGTACATGCAGTCTTTTTTTAAGGACTAGAATATTTCTTCAACCAACTTTGGATGTAGATATTAAAATAAAGAACATATCATATTGTTGTAAAATAAGACATAAAATGCAAAGACAAGTTAAGTTGCATTTGAAGTTAGATTGCATGAAGAAGGTCAAAAGAAAATGGGGATGGGACAAATTAAAACAATACTGTATGACTTAGTTTTAAATTCTGGAGGCCAGGGAGTAAAATCACTGCGTTAGTAAACTTTCTCATCACTAAAATACAATCTCTGATCCCTACAATGTAAAAGAGGAAATGATTAATTTAGCTCATGGTCTCAGGGGATTCGCTCCATGATCAGCTGCTTCTAAGGCAGAAATGTTGTGTCATAACAGTGTATGACAGCAAAAATTATATCACAGTGGCCAGGAAGCAGAGCAAGGAATAAATGCCATAGAGAAAAGGGACCAGGAACCATATACAGTACCTCAGAACATGTCTCCATGACCCACCCACACACAATCAGAAGTGTGCTTTAACAATCTGTTAGGTTTTTCTTAATTCCATCAAGTTGACAAATCATGATTGAGGCACAGTGCACTCCTTATCAACTTGACGCGCTCTGACATGTGTCCTTAAACTATACTTAATCTCTAAATAAACACATAATAGGTTAGTAATTCTAGAAAACCTGAGACAACAAATAATTTGTGTCGCCCTAAAAACACAGAAATTCCTTCCCCAACATCTCAATTGTTCTGATATTTTAAAAAAATCTTAGTCAAAGACTCTTCTGAGACTCAAGTCACATTACACAAATCCAAGATGTAATAGCACAGGGTAAACATTTCCACTCCAAACTGGAGGAATAGGGTAATAGAATATAATGTGACTAAAGCAAAACCAAGCCTCAACAGGGCATCTAGAGTGTATGGCTGAGATGTGGGTTCTAGAGGGCTTGGCAGCCCCACGCTTTGTGCTTGCTGGTTGAAGCCCACATGCTCTCTCTCTTTCTCTGTCTCTGTCTCTGTCTCTCTCTCTCTCTCTCTCTCTCTGTCTCTCTCTTTGTGTCTTGGTCCCTCTCTCTCTCTCTCTCTCTCTCTCTCTCTCTCTCTCTCTCTCTCTCTCTCTCTCTCTCTCTCTCTCTCTCTCTCTCTCTCTCTCTCTCTCTCTCTCTCTCTCTCTCTCTGTCTGTCTGTCTCTCTCTGTCTCTGTCTCTCTGTCTCTCTTTCTGTCTTGGTCCCTCTCTCTTTTTCTCTCTCACTCTGTCTGTCTGTCTGTCTGTCTGTCTCTCTCTGTCCTCTCTCTCGATTTGGTTCTGCTTTTGTCCCATACCTTTCTTAGCAGAGATTCCTGGTCCTAGGTTCTCCACTGTACCTTTGGTGTCATTCTCACAGTTTCACAAACTGCACTCTAAGGCTCTTGGTTTTCAAAAGAGAAATTGAGATTGCTTAGAATTCTTCATCGTGCAGAATTGGAAACTTTCCAAAAAGGGAAATACATCAAAAATCACTGGATTCTATTGACTTAAGACACTTAAATGATGTCTCTGGTAAAATAACCATAGTCACACTGGTAAGATAAAGGATGTTTTGACACAACATTTCTGTGAGGGGGTGGAAATAGACGCTGAAATTATACAAGGAGCACCTGCCTTACAGAGCTATCACATTTGTCAAGAATTATGAGATAACTGAGAGGTACTTTATGTAGTTAGATGACTTGGTGATTGGTTAGATCTGTAAAGTACATATGTATATAAAATATTTATGAATATATTTAAGTTATTCATTTTAACGGATACAGTTGTATATACTTATGAGGTAAAACATGATCCTTTCTTTCATATGTGAATTGTCAAATAAAGCTAATTAACCTGATGAACAACTTGCAGCTGATTGATAAAACCATCTTTCCTTCACTACTTATCAGTGGGGACCATGATGTTTATAAATGTATGTGTCATTTTGGTCAGAAATATGCATTTGAGAGTGCCAACCATATAGATGATATTAAGGTTTGCTTGGATTTGTGAGGACATTCTACTGACGTACATATAGATAACGTGATCAAGGAAACAAGCCTGAGTTATGCCAAACTCCAGATAATGAGGAAGTGATTCCATTAAAGGTGGTGGAAATTCACACCACTGTGTGCCAAAGTTACTTAATGCCCTTGAGACAAGTTTTCATCCATGAAATAGAACTACTTCAAACAAGTATCAGAAGAATTAAATTATTCATAGCTTTTTGAAAAAGGGACTATAATGTACTAAGAACTCAATAAATGTAAATTAACTTATGAGAACCAGAGTCTGACTTCATATATTTTTATGTAGCCTTCTAAGTGCTTCTGACAAAATTTTAAGCCACATATTCTAACATATATGATTATTTGCAAAAAAGTAGTATGCAATTGAGCCTTGTTTGGAGATATACATGTACTTTACTGACTTCGCATCACAATATTTTGGAAGTGAGACTGTAAAATACTACTGTGCAAGAGTCTATTCAATCCATGTATTTTGTATCAAATTCATAAATATATTTAATAGTTTATTATATTTCTCATACATCTTTTGTGCATTTTATACCCTTTTTGTGCTCTCCTAATTACATTAAATACCTAAGTACTCTATAAAATGTTACAGGTTTACAGGAGATTTACTATGTAAGTAGGACTATAATTTTTCCACAATACAGAAGCAGATAGAAGAGCTAAAAGTGCACCTAAGTTTCAGTGATAGAGATATTTACAAATTCTTTAAATTTCAAGCTTCCTGTATGTGAAACAGACCTTTACATGTGGACATAATCATGTCTAACAATTTCTCAATTATGTCCCCTTGAGTACATTAAATTAGCCAATAAATCACAAAAAATCAACAATTGATTAGTGAGTTATAGATTTCCTTTCTTTTTTTCATTCTACTGTAATATATCTGGGACATTAGTAATACAGGGTAAGGTTGTTTTTATACTTATTTAAAATATTTCACTAGAATATAAATTTGCTTTAAGAATTCTGATAATTCTACAGTTAGAAGATAATTTTATAACAGAAAAGGCTGACATAAATGTGAAGGGCAACACTGACAATGGTGAAATAATTTATTATGATTGTTATTCAAATTAGTTAAAATAGTTCAGAGCTTTTCACATGAAAATCATGTTACATTGCTTCACTATTTATAGTAACAAATCATAAGTATTAAAAATTAAATTGTATCATATGTATTTTTACACTATTTCACCTGTGAATCTCTCTGCCTGGCCAGTGAGATTTTATTCATACCAAAGGCAGGGGCATTTTATCCTAATTTTTTATTTCCCAATGAACTTGTGGTAATGTTCTGTGAATTGAAAATCACTGATTGTTCATTTTTTGTTATTGCAATTGTGTTCCTTATTATTTATGGATGGTTTTGGAAGGTATTAAAAAGCCACAATAATGAACTAAAGAAGAATGTAGGCAGTTTACAAAAATGAATGAGACTTTAGAATGTAGTTCAGTTGTGGAGCACACATTTGCCATACACGTGATCCTGGACTCCAATGCCATCACCAAACAAAACAAAAAAGATAATTGAATAAATTTATAATTTGATACATTAAAAATATAACTTACCTCTTTGGTATGGTTTAGAACTAGAATATCTTCCCAAAACTTTATGTGTTCAGAGGTAAGCTCTTAGGAAGGGATTGGAGCAAAGTGGTGTTATATTCATCAGTGGATGTGTCCACTACTGAGTTCAGTACTCAGTGTTAGGTTGTTAGAAGGTGGGCCATTTGGACTGTGAGGATTATATCTTTGTGGCTCCTCCCTTCATTTCTTGCTCCTGGTTACCCTGATGTGAGCAGCTTTCCTCATTTATGCCCCTCTTCTAAGTTCTTTCTCACTAGGTTTGAATGACTGGGCACTGATTCCTCTAAAAACCTTGAGCCATGATAAACTGTTCTCATTTAAATTCTGGGTGTTGGATATTTTGTCCCAGGGATGAGAATGTGACTAATACCCTGTTTTTATTTGTGCAATGAACCAAGTATGTATATGCACTTGCATATTTACTATTTGGAGACAAAAAAGTAAATGAGATCAAATGGAAAATTTAACACCACAATCAATGACCAATGGCATTTTAATTTATATCACACATGATATTCAAGAAATTATCTGGGGGAAATGCATGTAATTTCTATCGGTATGTTTAGTTAATATTATTTGACATTGCTCTCTGTTAGACACAAAGACATGTAAAGAATAGTCTTGACATTTAAGATTATTTTATTTAGCAAAGAATAAGATGTAAATGCCTATAAGGTAACTAAATGTATGTCAGATGATTTAAAACTAAACCTCTAACAACTATATTATCATGGATAAACTACAGTAATAATGCCTAGTAAATGCTTCAGTGACAAAGACAGTGAAATCAAAGGACTCTCTTAAGAGAAAGGCAAATTCACCACTTTAGTAGAAGAATAAAGAAAAGGAAGATTTGTTAGGTGTGAAACATCAAATATGTTTTGAATTATAAATATTGTAGCAGCCCTAGCTGAAGAGTCTGAAGAAAAATTAAATTCCAGATGGAGATTAACTTGAAAAATTGTGATGGTGAATGGCACATGGTCATGGAAGATTTTGACAGCTATAATCTGGTGGGCTAGCATTAAGCTATCTGCTCAGGAAAATCATATCTAGCAATTATTGTTTCCTATAAGCTTATATTTCAAAATTCATGAAAGATGAATAAAAGAGTAAATCGGTGCATATCCTTATTTCAAAATCACTGCCCAAATTGAATTTCAGAATTTTTTTCATTTCTTTCGTTCCTTTGGCAATCACTCCTATTTTCTTACTGTCTAGCCCCTTCATAAATTCATTGCATCGTCTGTCTAACTTTTTTTCATTAAATCTTGCCTCTGAAAGGATACATCCCATCACTTCTTTTTACTCTAAGCACCATACCCCTTAGTCCTTCAAGTCTGTTAGGATTTTATGCTTGGTCCATCCCTGAAGCTAGGGTTTTCAGCAAAAGCTAAGTATTAAAAATGCTGTTGGAAGTATAAACTGAGTTTCTAGTATAGATGATACTGATTGACACATCCCGAGTTTTACTTTGTCATATACAGAGTCAACCAAAAATGTATACATACTTCAGAAAAAGAAACATTTATATAAATATTTTAGTGCTAACTTATTGAAACACTATACAATTAACAGAAGTTACCTCTAATTACAAGAGATGTTCAGAATGGTGGCCATTAGCTTCCAGACATTTATTAGTATGGTAAACTGTGCTTGGGTAACTTTGGTTAAAGTGTGCAAGCGTCCAAAGTGTCCCACACTTTTCCTCCCTTGACACCTGCAGATGTTTATCTTTGGGAGACCCTAAAGCATGTCATATATCTCACAACTAAACTAAACTTCCACTAAAGAATCAGTCCTTACAGAAGAAATTGAAAATGCATGTGCAGCAATCTCAATGACCAAAAATGGGGTTTAAAACTATTAAAGTGTTGCAGGGCGTGGTGGCGCACGCCTTTAATCCCAGCACTCGGGAGGCTGAGGTAGGCGGAGCGTTGTGAGCTCGAGGCCGGCTTGGGCTACAACGTGAGCGCAAGGCCAGCCTGAGCTACATAGTGCGACCCTGCTTCAAAAAAAAACAGGGCTGGAGGTTTGGCTCAGCAGCTTAAGCGCCTGTCTGGAAGGTGTGAGGCTGTAAGTTTGATCCCCGGTGCAGCAAAATAAATAAATAAATAAATAAACTGTGAAAGTGTTTTTAAAAAATAAGATCTGATAACGAAATTTAAACTTCCAAATACTATAATATATGTATTGCATCTTGATAATTAATACTTCTCCCTGCCCCCTGGCTACCTTGTTTCTTTGCTTAAAGTCCCTTCACATCTATGCCAATCCTACCTCCCTGTCTAGTACCATCTATTTTATTTCGTTCCATAAATTATTTATATTTTGTGTTCCTTGTATTAGAGAAACCATGTGATATTTATTCTTCTGTATCTGATTTAGTTTATCTAGTGTTTGGCTTCAAGATCCACCCATTTTCCTATGAATGGTTCAAAGTATCCTTCTTTATGGCTGAGCAGTATTCCATTATGTACGTATAGCACATTTTTTATTCATTCATCTTAAAATAGGTAAAGAGACCACTTCCATAATTAAATACTGCTGCTATTACTACTACTACTACTAATAATAATAACAGTAAAAAGTAATTAAAATTTCACCACATAAGACTGTGTAGCCATATGCAATATGCTCTACTGTGATTTTCAGCTTTAAAAATACAGTAATTCTTTTTTGTGAACTTGTAGTCCAGAGGGTGCAGTTCAGAAAGTCTCAGGTGTTGGACTCTCACATGGGATTCAATACAGAAATCCAAGTTCTTTGAATTTTCTGTTCAAAGTTGTAACTCCCTATCTAGTCATTTAAACATTTATGTTTTAGAAAGATTCCTTTGATCGAATCGTTCCTACATGGCTATGTTATCTTACGAAACACAGAATTTAGTTCATTGCTTTTTCTTTAGTGTAAAAAAAGCAGCTCAGGAGAAAAACAAGTGGGGAGAGGGGCAGGGAACCGGACAAAGGCTCTGGAATCCAGACAATGACCTAACTTTATTTGTCCTAAAAGTTGACCTTTCAAATGAAAATATTCTTTGAAAAAATACTGTGTCAAAATTTCCTTAGATCTAATGGTTGCTATCCTGTGCTCCAGGAAGACCAAAGGCAGAAATTATTTCTAAGAGTTTTTAGTCTATACACATACCAAAGATTTCGTTAGTGCTGAATACTTTAACATAGTACAAGCACTTTTCATGTTATTTATGTTCTTTGGTTTATTAGTCTGATTTTCAATATGTACATACAATAATTAAGTTTAGAAGGTCTTATAAGGTAAATAAATTAATTCATTGCTGCAAAAATAGAAGGAAGGAAGGAGTGAGGAAAAAGAAGACAATCAAAATGTGTTATGTGCATGTACCAGTTCCCTAAAGTGAATGTCATCATTATGTACCAAAAACATGTAGTAATAACAGTAAAAAATAAAATTAAATAAAAAATAATTGAACAAATAAAATAAAAATCATGAGTTCTCCACAAGTGTATTTTTCTATGTTTATAGATGATGTGATGTGCAACAAAATGTGCATTTATGTAAATTGTGTATAAATACTATTCTCCCAGGTAACATAAACAAACGCATAATTACTGTCAAATAAAGGATGGCAAAACTTTGATATTTTGGAGCATAGGATGGGAGAGAAGATACACATATTTTTATCATCATCTTTTCATCCTTGTAGGTTTTTCATTTGTAGATTCTATATTTGTAGCTTCAGTCAGCTACTAACATATACATATGTATATAGTTTTCATACATTGTGAATGTGACTTTTTTCAAATTATGATACCTTTGACATTATAGTATAAAGACTATTTACATGTTATTTATGCTGTGCTACATACCACCATAAGGTATATCATTAATCAGAGTACAACAGAATGTACTTTGATTACATACAAATGCACACCATTATACAAGCAACATAAGCATCGTGATGCCCTATTATTTCAAATTATATACAATAAATAGATTGGTATGTAAAGATAATATTACCTTCCATAATTTTGATAATATAAATACATTAATTTTAGTTACTTTTCTCTCCTTGTTGAATAAAAGTATCTGAAATTCAAAATTAAAGGGGAAAGGTTTATTTGGCTCACAGTTTGTAGGAGCCCATAATCTGCTGGTTCCAAGGCAGGGGGGCTTGCCAGAGCCGCAATGCAGATGAGAAGCTATTCATGGCAAGCAGAAGACAGCAAAAGCAAGCAAACAGGGAAGAGACAAGCCTTTTTCCATCCTTTATATTGTATTCAGGTTACCAGAATTAGGGCAGTGCCAAACCAATGCATTGATACAGTAACTACCCATCCTTAATCCTAACACCCTTAAACCTAGTATTGCACCTAGTATTGCACATAGTCTAGATTTAACCACCTCTGAAAAAGCACCTATGGCAGCATGGGAATTTGGGAGGAAATCTAGACACAAGACATAATACCCTTTATACCTGGTTGAACTTTCTGTGGCTTTAGTTGCTCTTAGTAAATCAAAATCTGAAAATTATTGAATGGAAAGTTCTGGAAGTAATAGATAACCTTTATATTAAATGCCTTTTAAGAAGTGTGATGAAGTCACTCATCACACCATTCCTTCCCACACAGAATGCAAAATGTTCCTTTTTACAGTATTTCCATGCTATATCAACTGTCTATCTATTAGCTACTTAGAAGTATCAGTTAACTGATGATGTATAACAGTACCTAATATTTGTCAAGTAATCCTTAGTTTATTTATTCATGGCTCTTTGGAGCACAAAGAGTGGTGGTGAAGTTTGGATATGCTAGAACGGAGCCATAAATTGATTCCTTCATGTAAAAAGGTAAAAGTTCTTGACTTAAGGCAAGAACCAAAAATATATGGTGAAGTTAATAATTAGGAAAAACTCTATCCACATTCATAAAACATGAAAACTCTGTGTGTGTGTGTGTGTGTGTGTGTGTGTGTGTGTTTTCCAAGGGCTCATATTTTGATGATCTACAGATACATCACGGTTGATAGGTTAGGTCATTGCTGGTTGTTCATCTCAAGGCAACCAGCAAAGGAGACAGAGAAAGACACACAGGGACAGAGAGACAGGGACAAAGAGACAGAGAGACAGAGTCAGAGCATGTCTTCTTATGACCCATCTGTTTCAACTAGGCTCCACGTTCTAATGTTTGCATTACTTAACCAAAGTTCCATCAACTTGGCAACAAACCTTTAATACATTGAAATCAGTCCAGTGCCAAACCATAACAATCGATCTCTTTGCCTTAAGTTCAACCCAAATGTATATGTTTTATGATCTTCTTTTTATCAAAGATAGTTGGTGCATACTTTATGGCATTGTAGAATATGGGGTCGAAGAGATAATCAGTTTTTCATTAGTGTGTAAAATAAAGGAATGAAACTTGGTGGACGATTCATAACATGCATTTTTTTTCCTAGCCTAGTATAATTATTTTAAAGGAAGAACCATGCTTTGCAGCTGTAACTATGAAACAGGAACATAGTCTTTCATTAGAGTCAATATTACAAATCCTTACCATAGTATATTCATGTTAAAGAAGCAAACGTAGTTTATAGTTATTTTTTGTGTCTAGATATCCCTGCAAAGCCTCATGCAGTCAAAGAGGTGGGCTTCTAGAATTTGTGATTGATTCATGGTCCAATGCTAGGATTATGGATGTGAGCAATACTCCTGCCCAGGGCAGGTAGCCTACATACAATATGAGGGACAGAAAAGGTCTTCTCTCTCAATCCTCCATTTTGCTTTTGTTGCTTTTACTGTTTTCTGCACCATGAATTTTTGCCCTTTGCCATGGGTCATTTTGCCTTGGAGTCAGTTGAATATAGACTGAAACCTATATAAACCATGAGCTAAATAAAACTTTCTTTCCTTAATTTTGGGCATCAGGCATTTTGTCACAGCAATGAGAGAAAAGTAACCAATACAGAATTTGATACCAGAGAAGAGGGGTCACTGCTGTGACTGTACCTGACCATGTGGTTCAAGAGCCTTGGGAAGTGACTTGTAGGAAGAGTTTGGAACGGTTCGGAGATGTCACCCAAAAGAGTAGCACTGGAACCCCTTAGGCTGTTCTGTACGAAACACTGGGCTCAGAGCTCAGCATACCAGAAGGCTGATAGAAATCATGCCAGTAAAGACCAGGCTCAGGAGGTTTTTGCTGGGAAGAAGGACTGCACTGGCTGCTGGAGTCTGGATAATGTATGTTATGGCTTGGCAAAAGGTTTGTATGTATTTTGCTCATGCCCAGATAAACTGCCTGAGACTAAGATTAAGGAAAATAGAGTAATTAAACTGGTAGAAAAAATTCAAGGCAGTAGAATGTTGAAACTGTGGCATGGCTATGGTTGGGGGCTTTTAGCCAGATTTATGTTGAGAATCAAGAGTAAAGAGGTCAGCAGAATGATTTGAAACATTGTGAGTTTGACCAGAATAGCAAGTCCAGTAAGGTTATAAACTGCAAAGATAGAGCTGAGATCTTGACTGCTGAGAAAAAACAGGAGAATATAAAAGATGGCCTTTGAGGATCACAAGAAGCAGCAAGTCTCCATCCTTTTGAAGTCTCAAAACTGCAAAGGTGAAAGACTTTGCTTTGAGAAGAAAGTCATCGAGCACCATATTCCAGAATGCAATCAGTCACACCATGTGCCAGAATGGTGGTGACATAGAGAATTTGTTCCTCTGATTTGGATTGAAGTACCCAGTGATTTAGGTACTCAATTCCTGCAGCCCACACATAGGAAAGTCTGGCTGCTCTTCCACCTGGCAGCAGACGTTGGCAACATTCATGTGGTACTGGTTTTAGGCACATGCGTAATACAAAAGTTCTGAGATTAAAAAGACTTCCACCCAGATTTCAGAAGAAGGCCTGGCAGGCCAGGCAATATGTCCCTTAGGGACAATGTGTAAAGCTGTGAGTTTGATGCCAAAGGTGCAGTGAAAACCTCAAAAATTTGGACAAGCCAGGAAAGTGAATTTTCTGAGGAAATCTGTAAGGAGTGAGTGGAGTTGGCCCAAGAGAGAAACCATGGGAGCTACAACCACTGAAAGTGCTGTAGAGGTAGAGCCATGCAAATCTTTTGCAGTTCACAACTTGCCACAAGTTGCTTTGATGCTGCACATGAAATTACAGGATTTAACATTTGCCCTGCTGAATTTTGGACTTGCTTTGGTCCCAATTCTCTGTATTCCTGTTTGTACCTTTCCGAATGGTAATGTTTATCTTGTGCCATTGAATGTTGGAAGTATTTAACTTTTCATTTATACATGATCTCACAGCTAAGAATTTGCCTCAAATCTTGGAGATATACTCAAATGCCTTATGTATAAAAGGATGTGCATAAGTCTTTGGGGGACCAGGGGTGGAATATCATGGATGTTCTGCTAAAGCCTCATGTAATCATGGGGACAGGCTTCTAGAGTTTATGATTGATTCTTGATCCAATACTGGGATTATGGGTGTGAGTGCTACACCTGCCCTGGGGCGGGCAGCCTACATACAATATAAGGGACACAAAAGGTCTTCTATGTTGCTGCTTCCTTTTGCTCTTCTTGTAGAACCTCCATTTGTTATCTTTTCCATACTCTTAAGTAGAGTAAATCAGACACATGCATTTAAATATCACATTATTTCTCTTGTGTGAGAAACTGAAAGAGTAAATAAGAATTAAAATGTATAATAGATATTGGAAAATAGGAAGAAAATGTTGAAATGTTGAAGAACTAGGGAGGAGGAAATGAAGGAAGGAAACAAAAAAATAGAAGGAAAAGTGAAAATAAAGCCTTTGTTAATAAGGGGGAAACAGGTTGAAAGGAGGGGATCAGATTGGGGAAAAAAGAAGAATCAAGATATATTATCTACAGGCACAAATTCCTTATGATGAATGTGATCATTATGTATATCTAAAATGTACCAATAAAATTAATTTTAACCCCCCAAAAAATTTAAAACGATTTATAACATAAAATGTTATTTATCTTCTGATTGTCAAAAGGAAACTTTAGATCTTTGTGTATTTCTGTATTGAGTTATTTGTAATATAATTGTCATAAAACATTCATGAAATGATAAGGACAAGCAATCTAAACAAGTCCTAAAGTGCTGTGCAGCAAAGCAAGGAATGTAAAATTTTCTTCAAAGCATAAAGAGAAAAATTCAGAAACTCTCTCTAATACTTGTTAAATTGGAAGCATGGGCAGTTACTGATGAGTATAGAGCTTTATCAATTATTAAATTTTAAGTAAATTTATGTTTCATACAAATTTTGTTAAATGTCAGGTTTTTCTGATTTTAGTGGGGTAATTTCTATATTAATACTTTTATGCTCTTTCAGCAAATGTGTATCCGAGTCTTCTTTCATTCAATAAATATTTATTGATCATATATTCTGTGTTAAGTGCTGTGCCCTGCAAAAGAGAGAAAGCAATAAAAAAGTGTCATGGACTTAAGTAATAATGAGGTTGAGAGACATTGAGGGGGTACTTAGGAAATAAGCAGTGATGATGTTTGGTTATCAAATGAAATCTAATCAAATGAATGAGTTCTGTTGCTTTGTTGTTATTATGTTTTTCATTCAAGAAAACCTGGAAACACTTGTGTCAATACAGACCCTGCAAGAATCAGTGTCCTTTTCTCAATGGATGGCGTGTCATTATGCCAGAGAACAGGATTCTCTTGTCTCTGTAAAACATTCCCTCACATATCCAGGTCCAATCAACAGCAGTTTTGAAATTAGGTGTTTTGATTTTCGATTTTCTCATTTTTCATTTGTCATAGGTGCATTTTGAAGCATCTGTTTGCAAGTCTGCAAGTAATTTGCTGTTTGTCAAATGCATTAAAAGCAGTTGACATTAATCTTGTGTTGCTCAGTAAATGCTTTTGCACTTGTTTAGATGCAAGTTCTTTCTATTTGTTTTTATTTTGTATAAATCTACGGGAATCACTCAAGATTAATGTAGAATTTGTTCACAGGAAGTAAAACTTTTCTTTTAAACTTTGAGGGGCTAAGGGGATTTATATAAATTTGTTCTCAATGTTTGGCTTGATGACAGAATTTACTTCATATATTGCACCAAGAAAGTTCTCAATTCTGCAGTCAGACTATATGGAATTGCATAGGGGCTCTATCATTTGCTCCTTCTGATTTGAAACATATTCCTTGACTTCGTGTCCCTCTGTTTCTCCTTCTTCAAGTGAACTAGTTAGTAAATTTCTGTGTCAATTTGTGAAGATAAAGTTAGATTTTATGTGTGTGTGTGTGTGTGTGTGTGTGTGTGTGTCTTCTGTAATTCTTGCCTTAGAAAAGTAGCTTAGTAGCTACTTTTAGGGGGACTTGTCAATTCTGAGTCATAATTGTTCTTCCCAATGATTCCTGCTTTAGAAATACTTAGATCTGTGAAACCTATCTTTGATAATTCATTCCTTTCTTACTTTCTTTCTCTTCTAGCTCTCTTGTGGGTGAAGAATTGTTCTTTACATGTTTCTTAATTTAACCTCACCAATGCTTCTAAAACTCATGACTCTAGTGACTCAAAAAAAAAAAAAAATCTAGAGTTGCTCCTTAAATGCAGATTGTCTTTCCTCAAATATTAAACACTACAGATTTTTAGCAGCATTTTTCTAGTGTACATTCTAAATAGCTTTATTTTTATTTTTTGCAGCAATAAAATATACTTCTGGTATTTAAATTCCTTCTTGTGTGAAGGTTCAGTTGTCTTTAACATTAGTTTATAGGAAATTCTTGCCTTTCTTTTTAAATTTTCTTCCTCTTGCCTCATGTCTGCCAGACAGGCGCTTAAGTCACTGAGCCAAACTCCAGGCCCTGGTTTTTTTTGGCAGGGTCGCATTATGTAGCTCAGGCCAGCCTTGCACTCACGTTGTGGCCCAAACCGGCCTTGAACGCACAATGCTCCTCCTACCTCAACCTCCCCAGTGCTGGAATTAAAGGCATGCACCACCACGCCCTGTTCTTCCTCTTTTTTAAAAGAGATTTAGTTTTACTATTCTAGCTTTAGATTTTGTCTATCTGATTCTTTCATAGTCAGCAATACATAATTTCAAAACCACACAAACTCATTCAATTCTTAAAGTAAATCATAGTGAAGAAAGACAATTAAAATATATAATCAAATATAGCAACAGTATTTTTTTTAAAAATCTGAACTTTTAAGAAAGTAAATGTCAATTCAACATAGTAAAACAACACAGAATTGGAACATATACTCCACGAGCCTCCATGAGCTAGACAGAAAAGGAAATAGACCAAAGTAGAGAGTTATATCTTAGCCCTGTTCTTAAGGTTGTACCTCCCACCTAAAGCTCATCTTTAGAATAAATAAACTAAAACTAAATGTTATCTACAAACAGAAACAGACAAAATACGCTGTCTGTTCCAGCCTTGGCCCTGAACAGAACCTTCTTGGAATGACTACTGTGAAACATTTCTGATCTTTGCCCTGTCAGATATTTCCTTCTGCTCCTTCCTCCCGACTGTACTGCTGCCTCTTCCTGTTTCACTTCTGCCCAGTCCAGCTGCTTTTTAAATTTATGCACATGCAGTTTGGACCTCATATTTTCATTGTATCCTGACCTAGCTAAAGGGATTTTATTCTCATTATCCTTCAGAATATACCTCTGGAGGGAAGAAAGTTTGGAAGAACAAGAACTAAGTTATGAAAGTAACCACAAGGTTAGGAGGATGCCATACAAAGTTTTCAGAGATAATTGGCCCCTGTTTTCAAGAGTGTTGTATTGTCAAAAATTCCTCTCCAAACTTACTTGCATTTTTCCTCCTAAAATATCAACACTGTCTCTCTTATCAGACTTTTTAGAATCTCTAAGAACACTCATTCTAAGCATACTTCATTTCATTTATTTATTTATCTTGTTTATTTATTTATTTATTTTTTGTTGGTACTGGGCATTGAACTCACAACCTTGCTCCTGCCAAGCAGTTGCTAAAGCTACTGAGACAAACTTCTGGTCCTTTTTTTTTTTTCAAGGCAGGGTCACACTATGTAGTTCAGGCCAACCTTGCTCAAGTTGTGCCCTCATTTCATTTATTAATAAAAATAATATAATTAAATTTGCTAATGTTTGCTAACCTTTTCAGTTCAGGTAGCAATGACAAGATTGTACAAATGCTGACTGACCTCTAGCATACATGTGTTTTCAGGGTCACACTGGCATTCCACGTAACAATTTTAGAATATGTGACCCAGAATGAAAGAACTTAGAATTCAGCAAAATATTGATGTGGTATTACTGTCATAAGAGTAATAATTAATTAGTATGCATAGGTGCTTCATATGTACTATATAAGAGGACTTAAATTTTCAGTGTTGACTGGACTGTATTTTACTTTTGTAAACAGTTCATGAAGGAAAAAATAGAACTTTTATGAAAATTTAGGGATAGGGAGAAATGATCCCGTCAAATCCTAAAAATAATTTGTTAATAAAATTCAAAAATTAGTACACATTAGAATAAAGCAAATTAGAGTAGAGATGTCTTGGTTACTTTACTTTCACTCATTGCTGGGACAAAATACCAGACAGCCAAAATGAAGGAAGGAAGGGTTTATTTAGCTCACTGTTTGTGGAGCTTTCAGTCCATAATCAGTTGGTTGCAAGGCAGGGTGGCATGGCACTGGGGCAACACTTCAAAGCAGCAGCCAGCAAAAGCAGTCAGAGCAAAAGTAGTGGCAGAACAAGACTTCTCCTCCCTTATACTGTATGCAAGCCACCCTGCCTCCTAGGGCTGGTGTAGAATTCACAAAATTTCTGTGCCCTCCTCTTATATAGGATATTTGCAAATAAGGATCCTGGCTCCCTGCTGAGTCTCTTAATTAAACTTTTAAACTACTCAAGTTGACAAACTGTATCAACCATAGCAAGGTAAGTAAATTAAGCTATTCAATATATTTCCTTACCACTAAGAAATTGACAAGTTCTCTGCCTCATGGAACTTGCATTTTAATCAAAACAGAACATGTTGAAATAAATAGGAGGACACACATATCGATTTATAACTATCATGCATACAAATACTTTGTGTGAAATTCAATACTGCCTTATTTACTTTTCTCATTGCTGAAAAAATTGCCTGACACCCAAAGTTAAAAGTAGAAAGGTTTATTTAGTTCACAGTTTGTAGAGGTTTGAGTCCATAATTAGCTGACTCCAAAGCAGGGTAAAACATGGCAGAGGGGCAACAGTTCATGGCACTGGAAGACAGCAAAAGCAACAAGAGAAAGGAAAGAGGGAAGAGAGAGAGGAGAGAGGAGAGAGGGAAGAAAAGGGAAAGAGAGGAGTAAAGAGGTGGAGTGGGAGCAGGAGTGGAAGAGGGAGCTAGACCTCCCTCTTTCTGTCACTTGTATTGTATCCCACCTACCCAGATTAGGGTGGTGCCAAACCAATCAGTGGACTGATCCAGCAATCACTCAGCCTTAATCCTAGCACCTTTAGTTCTAGCATTGCACTATAAATCAGTCACACCCTCTAGATTCAGCCACCTCTGAAATAACATTATGAGTGCATGAGGCTTTGTGGGGGCAACTAGACACAAATCATAAAAGATATCACTTTATTTTTTCAGTATTAATAACTTCCTATTTTTTTCTTAAGACAAGATTCACGTAAGCTTAAGTTCTCTGTGCAGCCCAGGCTGTCCTGTAACTCATGATCCTCTTACCTCAGCCTCCCAAGCACTCGAAGTACACAGATGAGCTACTATGCACAAGCTTCTTCTTTGCTTTTTATTTTGATTTTTTCCACGATACATTTTAAATTTCTAAACTGGATTAATTTTACCTTATTGAGAGCACTTTGAATAAAATAATTTTATTACTTATATCTTATACTTCTTTCTTGTTCTGAAAGACTTTTATTTGCATTTCATTGTTCCTCTTCATAGCTTTGCCAGTTCAAGTGTCATTGTTTCTCACTTCTGATTGCTAAATTGTCTTATTTGTTTTTTTGCCACTTTAAAATAAGGAAAGAACCAACTTCCAGATGTTTTCATTGAAAAAGCTCTAAATTGACTCTTAAAATCAAATATATTTATTTCCAGTTTGAGAGAGAGAAATCTGCATGCAAACAATACTTACTATAGTTCCTGAGCAACTGCAGGCAAATATGAAGATGGAATTAGTGTTTTCTTAATCATCAAGGAATTTAGCAAAAGAAAATGTAAGCCATGAAATCCAAGATTACCTTCTAGAAAAAAAAAATCACATTCTCTCTAATTCTAGCCATGTAATATGGTATGGAGGAGTGTAGAATCTAATCTCTGTGATCTATTCAGAATATATTAATTACATGAATGTGGATAATCTATTAAATATCACATAAAAACTAAAGCTAGTCTTTAAATATAAAGAGTTGGTTTATTTTTGGTATGTGCATTTGTATGTGTGTGTACACACAAATATGAAGGCAAAATGAGTATTACTGTATTTTCCATATACTGTGTCTTTCATGTTGCAATACTTTGCATTTTTTGTATTATGAATACTTTATCCTACATGTAGCCATATTTCAAGCTAGCAATCTTCTAATTCTGAAAGCTTTTCCCATATTATATTATTTGATAGTAATTATATTAGTATATTTATGATTATCATGAGAAAAAATCCTCGATGTAGGATAAATGGGACAAAGAATCTTTTTGTTTTGTTTTGTTTCTGTGCTTGAGGTAAACTTCCAAGCTTATTTCAACAAATGAAGAAATATTGTGACATTCTACACTGGTGGCAGCAGCGCAGGGATTTGTTCATTTTCTTGCACCTGCACTTGATGAAACAGATTGGTTCAATCTCCGAAACTTGGATTGAGGAAATATATCTAGGAATTTATATATCTATTTTACAAATTGCCAGTTACTATGCTTTGCCCTCACTTCTGGGCTAATTCATCTATTTTTTATTTATATGTCTTAATATTAAATATATTTAACTGGATATACATACCTGAAGTAAGAGTTCTGTTTCTAATACCTTTCACATTTGGATTACACATGCTCATTTCTACTATATACCTTGTAGTGTTATATATACAATGGTATAGTTTTTCTTTCCCCTCTGGTGCATGAAATCTCCCCTGTGATGTAAAATACATGCACACACATTTTAAAGCTTATTCTCTTATATTTTTGTGCTTTTTATTAGCATATTTTCTTTTTGAAGGATCAATTGTTATTTCATTTCATTTAAAATGTAAAACCAAACATTCAAACATCATTTGGCAAATATTCTACCCTTTCCTATGTCCTTGAACGATTCTCGTTTTGCATAAGAATGAATAAACATATCATAAAACAAGTCCGCTTAAGAAGTTTCATTCGGTTTTAACATTCACGTATGTTCTATAGTCTTCAAAATGTACTATTATTTAATATTTTTGTATCTAGGATATACAAATCTATGCACTTTACTCATATGTATAATTTATTGACAATTCAGAAATTTTTTCACTTGCATAACATTGGGCTTAATTACAGTAATATATTAAATTTTATTAGAATTTATTAGTTTGTGTATTAATGTGTGAACTCATGTCTCACAATACTGAGGTTTCTTATGGCAGTGTACTACACAGACTTTTATCAGTCAGAAAGAATGTATCAGACATTATCAAATGACTGTAAAGTCATTTGGATAATTAGGGAAAAATACTGTGTAAATTACTCTACTTCTTAATAGCATTGTCCTCTGTAAATGGAGATGACTAGAGATTAAAGATAGGTCATTCACACTGAGCTCCATCCCCAAACTTTTAATGTTTTTATATTGAGGCAGGGTCTTGCTGAATTCCTACACTTCCTAGTATATGCTGGAAGTTGTGATACTCCTGCCAAGATTATGGACTTCCACCACCAGTCATTAAAAAAAAGAAAAGAAAAGAAAAGAAAAGAAAAGAAATGAAATGAAATGAAATGAGATGGCTGTGATGGGAATGTAGTTCCGCTGTGGAGCCCTTATCTAGCATTAGGATCTGGGTTCAATAACAGGTCCCAACATTGCAGAGAGATAGAGAGATAGAGAGGGAGACAGAAAGAGAGAAAGAGACAGACAGACAGAGACAGAGAGAGACAGAGAGAGAGGAGGCTCTTGATCACCTATTTTCTACAGGATTCAGGTTTTAGTTTTGCTCTCATCAATATAAGAACCCTCTTCAATCAGACTTTCAAGTCCACATCCCCATAGTTATAACCTTAATGATCTTATGGCTGACTTCAAATCTTTCAGAACACGTGCGTCAATTTTGTATCCTCATGGATACCTCATAGCAGCATCCTAGGTAGATTTAAACCTCTGTTATATCCCACATAATTAATTCTACTCCGTACTCATTGGCTCTCCATGGTCTTTTTTCATTTGCTACCCTAATGAAATCCATAGATATCTAATTATCACTACACTGAGAATTTCTGCTCTTACTCTCCTATTCGGTTTTCAGTAACCGTATCTGGCTTTATGCTTTTGTATATCAGCAGCTTTCTAGATTATTTCCTAAGCCAGAACGTCACCTAGAATATCAGAGGGGAAAATTTTTATGTCATTTCTAAGTACCTCTAAATTATGCCAAAAACACATTTTATTAATTTACTTAGGAATTCTTAATACTGAGAAGAAGGGGGAATTTTGTTGAAGGTTTAAGTGTAGCTGTTCGTGAGCATGATAGCTAACTGTACTAAGCAAAGGGTCACCAAAGGCAAGGCTGAGAAGGGCTCAGTGAGACATCCAGGATGAGTGAGGCTGAGGATAGGAGAGGTCTGAGATATATCAGCTTTAAAGCTGGAGGCTGACACACACACCACTCTCTGCAGATCCTCACAGACAGTGCCCAGGAATTTGTTTTATGGTGGTTGCAAGAGAAAATAACAAAAAGAAATCAGGGGTGAGACTTGATGAATTGAATATCTTATGTCTGTGACCCTTATTGATGCATAGTAAATGTTTGAATATACGATGTAGTTTTACATTCTTGCAAATGAGGATGTTAATAGGAATATCTGCAGAATAATTTTAAAGTCATTTTACTTTTTGCTAGAGGATTTGAAATAGAGTGACATTATGTTATCCTTCATATATTTACCACATACTTGCCAGTCATTTAAATCATCCAAGTATGAGATTGAGCTCAACTTCTAACAAAATCAGAACTATCTATAGATTAGTCTGAGCTCAGTTCTTTGAATATTGTTATTGGAAATGTTTTGTTAAAAGAATAATTATTTTAATATTTAGTAAGTAGAGTTATTTTACTATCCTTCTTTCAATTTTTATAAAATTCTATAATAAATGAACAACAGCTCCAAATTTATAAAAAAATAAAGAAAATATTGGATCTACAAGACATACATCTTTTAAGTGTCCCCCAATTTTTTTTTTTTTTTTTGGCACTGGGGATCGAACTCATCCAAAATCTTGAAAGAGGTTTGCTTAGCTCTTACTTTCATTGTAACATTTCTCAATAGTCCCATTTTATCTCTTACTTTACAATTTTTCTCTTTTTTTTGTTTGTGACTCACAGTGATTATAAAGCATTTTATGGTACATATTGTACATTGTGTTGTAAAAATAAACAGCATTACATTCTTGGTAATTTTCCTTTTCAAGAATTATATGTCGCTTCCAGTATGTTCTAATAAATAGTAGAGGTTTGTCTCAGAAAATAGGTTAGGTCATGCTCTTCACTTGAGCTAGATTTATATCTACTTTTAATGTGTTATGTAAATTTAAAAATACAATAAATGCTGTAAAATAATATATATCATGTGTGAAATAATCAGGTGAATGAAAATATAAGTAATATCAATGGACTTTAGAGATAATTATTGAATGCCAATATTTAATAGCTGTTTTTAACTATCTGAGCAAAATTCTCTTGCAAACACTTTGACAAAGGATTAGAATCAGGAATTTTTTTTGACTGCTCCATAAAGCTGAAGTTAGAATGGAATTATTCGTCTTAAAAGCAGCAGAAACCACATTAATGATTTATCCTTCTCTTCATTCATCTCCAACATACCACTCATGTAAATAGCTTTGAACAGAGTTGAGAGGTAGTAGATGCTATAGTCCACTTTAATGTCTCAGAAAAATGCAAGTGGATTTTTTTTTCACTAAAATCACCTGATATACTTTCATGTCATAGACAGTTCTTACTGATGGGGTATGGAAATGACTGCTTGCACTAATTTATTTTCTCCACTGGCATGCTTTATTACCTGAGTTTCTCTTCATTAAAATCTCTACTTTGATCAAAGCATTGTGCTTCTAGAAGTCTCCTTTAAAGTGAGGCTAATGTAAAATCTTAATTCATTTTTTAATGTTACGTTTTAATGCATATCAAAATGAGAAGCAGAATTAAGACACACCCGTAAGGCAAGGGAACTAAAAAATGATTATCTTGTAATATAAAAAGGAAAAAGTTTGGATCGTGAAGGTGAAAGCAGAGAAAGGACAGAAGAAATTAAGTGGAAAGACAAACAAACAGACTGATATTTTTGTATTTACATTCTACTTGGAAACAGCATAATTATTTAAGTATATACAATATTTGATATATGGGCAAGTTTTATAGGTGAGCTTTATAAGAAAAATAAAAGCGATAAAGTCAGGTTAAAATGCTCCAAAATATAAGGGCATGAGGATATGACAAACAAGCAGTCATGTCTACCCCCAATTAAACTTTTGACCCTGTGCAACTGCTCCATCTTGCAGTTTTTGTATGCAGAATTACAGTTTTCACAAGAGTGGAACATTCCAGTCTAGTATAGACACCAGAGTCATCCAGGCCATAACTCTACTTGTTTCCCAAGAGTATCTTTTCTTTAGTCCTTCCCCTGTCCTTTTCTGAAAACTGTTTTATGTGTTCTTTATGCTATCTAATCCCTTTCTCAAAAGACATTTTGTCGCCTCATTCAGATCAGTACAATTTCTTGAAAACAACTGATGTAATCTCATCCCAAGTTGTAGTTTTTTGTTTAAAACTTGCTTGAAGGGCCTGGGGATATAGCTTAGCAGCACAGTGCCTGCTTGGGAAGCACAAGGTCATGAGATCATTTCCCAGTAGCAAAACAAAACAAAACAAAAATTGTATGAAATGAAATCCAAGAAATGGAGCATTTTTTCAGCCTGCATGAAATTTGTGTCCCTGATTTGCAACTCCAATCAACCCAAATGAACTTTTTACTTCTTAATTAACTTGTGATTTGCTTCCTTTTAAAAGCCAATAGTGTGTTTGTATGGGTATTTTCATTTCCCCATGTTTTATACCTTTACCTCTTGCATCCAAAGTAATAATATTTGACTACATACTTGTCCTTCATTCTCCAAATGTGATGCCATTATCCTCACAAACTGGGAAAAACAGTCTTTTTAGATAATTCACACAAACACATGTGCTGTCTAGTTCTTCTGACTGTCAGTTTTACTTTCATCAAACATGAATGCTTGTTTGGGATGTATTTCAGAAAATAGTATACTGGGTGGGAAATTCAATGATAAACATCAATAAAAAAGTGTTATTCTTGAAAAAAAGTTTTTCTTGAAATCATGTATACTACTAAACATGATTCAAATAGCAACAGTTTTAGGGTAGGATACCTTGAACAGTGAAGTGAAAAATTTCATTTTTAACTTAATTACAAAAAGAATATTTAGCATTTTGGAGAGATTTTTTTCCACACTGATGTATGAGTTACCAACTCTGAGAAAATCTAATAGAATGTTACAATGGAAATTCCTATCATACTGTCCCACAGAACATCACTTTCTGTTAACTAAGCAGAAAATGGGATCATAATTAAATACAGAATTTTAGGGGAACTTTATATATTTAGAGGCTCAAAGATTTTAGACTTTATTACAAAATATGATCCTGGATTTTTAATCAAAATCAGGTATGTGCATGAAAATGCATGTCCATGTATTAAATCCTACAACCTCAAAATCATCTTTGCACTATCAGCTTTACAGATCATACACTGCCTTTGCAGCTAAAGTGATTACCTATCATGAAGTCAGGCTTTGAAAGTTGTATTGACTTTTTTTCTGTCAAGAGGAAAATTTTTATCTTAATTGAAGAAGGAAACAGTATTCTATAATTCCTTAAGGAAAATTATACTTGGTAGAACTTGCAATTAATCATAATTTATGATTTTTCGATCCACAATTCTGATTGCTAGTTCACTGTAAATAGAAAACAGATACTTCTCAACATTGTCTCTGTGTAAAATTCTGATGATAGTTACATAGGATTAAAACCTACGTTTTAAGTGACTCAAGCATTGATTCTCTTGTGGGCTGCAAATCTCCCACTTTGAGCATTTGTCTCTGGCGTTTCTGTGAATTTAATGATAAATCATAACTGTATTTACTCTTAAGTAGCTTTTAATCTAATTAATAGATCACCCAGGTCAACTAGGTTGTGGTTCTAAGATGTAAGATTATGAATAAACAGAGAAAAAAAAACATACACAAAGAAACAAAGGAAACAAGGAAAAGAAGGATTGGGCAAGAAAAGAAATCATGTTTATTTTGAGTTGAATTTTGAGATGAATGAAGCAGTTCATAAACGAAGAAAGAAAAGGGTAAGTTCCTCACTAAGTAGTTACATGAACGAAAATATGGAAACAGGAAATTATGGTCCTATCCATTCAAGAAGAAATAGTTCAACACAAGTGTTATTAAAATATATGTTAAAATAATAATACAATAGGGGCACAGTTATAATGGGCACAAACATTGTGTATTAATTAATTAAGAACAACCTATCGCCTGCATGTATCCATGTGTTCTGTTTATTAAAAAGTTATGAGTATTTATTGATAATTTTTGGGTTGCTCACATGAGAAAACTTTATTAATATCAAATTTAATTTGTGTATTAACATGTAGGAATATTTATAGGGTATACATAGTTTAACGCAATAAAGCATAAAGCAGCTTATCATCAGTAATTCAAATTGTCTCCTCCAAGTGCTTATTTCTTACCTTTTAGACTAAAGTATGATGAGCTAAATGTTTATTCTCTTAAGAAAATAAAGAGAATTATTATGATTTTACCTATTTTCAGAAGGTCATAACGAATTTGTCTTTAAGATTTATTAAAATGGTGTCACTTTAAAATTCTTCTAAAATACAGCTATTGTCTTTCACTTGAAATCTTAACCTTTATCTGCCTACTGCAGTATTTCATAAATAAATCATTCCAATAAATTCTTCATAAAAAGGACGTTTATGCATGGAAGTCTATTGTTCAGGATGGAGCCTTGTTTTATCACCTACTCATTCTGCAAAAGACTTTATTATGAAATTTGTTGACATAAAAATAGTAGATATGACTTCTGTTTTATCAAGAATATGTAAATATCAAGTAAGGCCTATTTATGCACAACTTTGTAGAGCTTTACAGTCCCAATCAGTGTTTACTAGAGAAATAGATACAACACAAGATACACAAATGTATAAGAAATCACAAGATTGCCTTATGATGGTCAGCCACAGAGCTGGGTGAGGAAGATGCAGAGGGGGTCTGGATCTCACCGCAGTGCTCCGTGCAAGTCCATATCAGGAGGGTGATGGGTCTGTGACAGAAATCTGAACGATCTACACTGAAAGACTGAAGAGTCTATGCTGGAAGGTTGACGGATCCAAGGCAGAAGCCAAAGAGCTAGTGTTAGAAGCCAGGAGATGACATCCAAGATGAAGGCAAAGACTGGATCTACTGTGAAGAACGGAAGCCAGCACACCAAGTTTCTCCAGGAGAATTGACAACACACCATCGTCTCCAGTTCTTTTCTCACGCTGTTGGCCACAATCCTCAGGTGGACCTTCCATACCTAGCACCACATTTAGTTCAGTTGAGTGTTGCAAGTTGACGACTGTCTGTGGTCAAATAATAAACACACAAGTGAAACATTTTGGTCTCACCCCAAAACTATGGGGTAGGTATTTATCAGGAAAAAGATTCTTTTTTTTATCATTTCAAATTCTCTTCCTAAAAACTGCTTATTGATTGCAAAGGAAAGATATTAATGTCATTATTGATAAATAAGTGTCAAACCACGTGAAGTAACACAACAAGCTTAGCATCACCAAAATTAGGGAAAACGACA
Organism: Dasyprocta punctata; assembly: GCA_004363535.1. Lineage (NCBI taxonomy): Eukaryota > Metazoa > Chordata > Mammalia > Rodentia > Dasyproctidae > Dasyprocta > Dasyprocta punctata. The sequence continues at coordinate 30,771 of RJWM01002312.1, read as the reverse complement.
TCAGTGTCAAGTAAGACACAGTATTCTGCAAAAGACAGATCATTACCCCTGTAAATCTCATCACAAAAAGGTATCGAACAGAACTAAATATGTAACATTCTACCAAATAACTGACGTGTCCTCTTAAAACAATTGTAAAGCTCATTACACAGAAAAAAAGATCAAAACTGAAGAGATATGGCAAATAAATACATGATACTGGATTGATTCAGGAAAAGAAAACTAATAGCTTTAAAAGACATTATTATGAAATTCAGTCAAATCTGAATACTGCTTGGGAACAGGATAATTTTCTGGTTTCATTGCTATGTTAAACTTGACTACATTTTATAGGAAGAGTGTTTTTTCTTAAAAATGTGAACTAAATTATTTAAACTTAATAAGGCAAGATACTTCCTGATTAATTAAAGTAATTCAGAAAAAGCAGTAACATTCATAAGTTACTGCATTACTCACTTTTCCTTGCCAGGCTCTTCCTCACAAAACCTTCAAATAGTAGCATCCAGGTGGAGATAAGTATGGCTCTTCTTCACTAGAAGCAAAAATGAACTTGTGAGCATAGCAGTCTCTGCCATAATCCTAGTATATTGTTCTAATTTGAGTGCTATATGTCTGAAAAACCCTTTCTCCACTCTTTTCTATCTCCACTAAAGCAATGGCATTCTTGAATCTTGTGACTAGCATTTGTTTGGTCTTTGTTTTCTTTACCAGGCATGGAATTCATCAATAGATCCGTAAGTTTCTGGCCCTGTTAGTCACTATTTTTTGCACTGCATTGCTTTTTCCCCAAGTTATGTCTTAACTCATTTAAGATTTTTTCAAATATATATGTGTACCCAGACATATATCGTCCTATATCTGACATATATTCATGTATTTATATATTGATAATGTTTACCTGTCCTTTTAATTAAATTTAAAATTCATTTTCACATTTAAAAATGGGGGTGTCTTAAGTTTTTCTTTTTCTCTTATCTGTCTATTTATTTAGTTAGTTTTCATTTCTATGCTAGAAATTGTACCAAGGACCTACCTCATCCTTGCATTTTTTTCCTTTCTTTTTTTTTTTTTCTTTTGAGACAAAGTCTCCTTATGATCTTAGACTGGATTTAAACTCAGGATCCTTCCCACAATGAAATTCATTTCTTACATTTAAAGTATCTCCCTCCCATTAAAATTTAATCTGTAGTATTTCCAGAATTTTGTTCTTTTATTGTATTTATTCTGAGTGCATCAAATAATTCTATTGATCTAATGCATTCACAGTATTTGTAGACAATTTCTATTAAGAGACATGTACTCAATTTGAGTTTAAACCATTACATTCAATGAAGAGTAAAGTTTCTTTAAAAAAATGTTTGTACTTGGAATAACATGTTAGGTTTTAAACTGTGACTGTTATTTGTTCAGCAATGTTATATCTGTTGATAGTTGTCCAAAATATTTTACACTTAATTAGTCCTCAAAACAACTTTGTTACTATAAAAATTTTACTTGTGAAACAAATCTGAGTTACAGAGGTGAGAAAATTGTCCAAGGAGAGAAAGCAAATAAAATAGTCTTTTTATAAAGGAGTCAAATTTTTATAAATAAAGGTAGAAAACAACAAATATAAAGATAAACTAAATGCTGACAAATGAATACATGTATACAATCGCAATACAGGAGAAGAAAAAGAACTGGAGAAGAAAATTTCTATGCTGCCTTTTTTTATAATCCATAAGAGAAGACATAATTCAGTACTTTGAAATTTATATGACATTAATCAGATAGTATATGTTTGCGTTTTATTTTAGTAAACTCTGTATGTTGAGCACAGAGTAATTGTTGCATGGATATACCACAAGATCTTTTTTAAATTCTCTATACAAAGACAAATTGGATGACAGAATTTGAACATTATGAGTAAATGCTATGCATAATTACACATAGACTTTAATGTTGGTAACTGTTTTGAGGGATTTTATAAAAATGGAATTCTTATCTTGAAGATAGAGGGGTAGGCAAAGAGTTCATAGACAAAATGCAAACCACGTGGGAAGTACTTCAAAGAGTCCACACCTGGGTTCTCATCTTAGTAAAAAGTTTTGCACTTTAACAGAAATCACCAACAGAGTGAAAAGAAAACCCACAGAAATGGAATAATTTTAGTCAACTGTTCCTCAGACAAAGAGCTTATATCTAGAACTCAGAAAGAATTGAAAAACATCAGGCCCCCCAAATTCAAAGACCCAATCCAAAAATGGGCATCTGAGATGAACAAACATTTCTCAGCTAAAGAAATACAAATAGCAAATAAATACACGAAGAGATGTTCAACATCGTGGTCATTCGAGAAATGCAAATTACAATGAGATTCCATCTCACTCCTGAAGGAATGGCTGCGATCAAGAAATCAACCAATAACAAATGTTAACAAGGCTGTGGAGAAAAATGAACACTTCTCCACTGTTAGTGCCAGTGTAGACTAGTACAACCACTGTAGAATCAGTGTGGAGATTCCTCAGAAAACTAGAATTGGAGGTCCCATTCAATCCAGCTTTTCCTCTTCTGGGTATTTTCTTAGAAGAACTGAAAACATCATGCCACAGAGATATATGTGCACCCATGTTTATAGAAGCACAATTGGTAATAACTAAATCTCGGAAACAACCAAAATGCCCAATTGTGCAATGAATAAAAATTGTGCGGTATTTTTATACAATGGAGTATTACTAGTTTGTTTTATTACTTGATTTAAATCCTGGGATTTTAGAGAATATCTACATTAACCTTGACAATCACCAGGTGTTGTTTCTTCATTTTAAAATAGGTCTCATGCTTAGGACACACTTAGACACAGCTTATAGCAGCATGCTCTCGGTTTAGAGAACACAGGGTATTTCCTAAAGTTGGCAGAGAAATTTTAATGAAACATGAATTTGCTCCTCCACTTTGTTCTGGTTTCAGCACTCTCAGGGACTGTCTAGCCACCCTGCTATCACACGCCCAAACCCAATTTCCAGAAATGTGGTAAACATTTTCCTGTCTGTCCACTACAGGCTAGTTATGCTTTTATTGGCAAAGAAACCTAGAGTTTTATGAAACCAAATATGCAATAATCCATTAGATGAATAACCATGACAATCATTTAAAGAGAAGGTATTTTATATTTTTAGACTAGAACTATAATGAAGCAAAATCAGAATGTTTTTAGGGTTACTGCGACCATAAACTTTTAGGATTGCTTTATATAATATTCCAAGAGAAAAGCTAAAGTATTTTCCAGTATATATACAATATTTGCTGTATTTATGACTGAATATAAAACAACAAAACAAAACTCAACACACAAAATCTTTCTTAACATGCCAGAAAAAAGGGAAACTATTATAATAAAATAATCCTGGAAGATTTGCAAAGAAAAAGGTTGTTGTTTAGAAGTTATATATAGCAAAGTATAGGAAGTTCTTAATTGATCCTTTGTGTAAGATTTAAAAATACAAACATGTGCACAGGGGGTCAAAAGTGAAAGATATAAGAAAGAAAGGAGCAGGAAAAGAAAGAGGAAAAGAGTAGGGAAAAACAAACAGCAATTATTATTACACAAAATGGGGAATTTGATACAACTTTGCAAAACTGACGCAGCTTTTAATGAAGAATTTTTCTAATATTTTCATTTAAGAATATTTGAATTATTTTTATGTAAATGTCTCTATTATCCATTTGACTATTTCCTAGCTTTAAATTGAAATAATTCAATTAAAAAGAAAATTAAATACACCAGCCCATGCTTACCTCTTAAATTTACTGACATACAGGTTCTTCAAAATAAGAAATTATTGACTAATGCCATTGTACTGGCACACACAAAAGTTTGGTTCTCTGGCTGTGAATTCAAAGGGAAGGTGAATGGGAGGGAGGAGATGAAGCAGAATATAACATGATCTCCTGCTCCTAGACCAGTGTGACATCCCATATTCCCAGGCACAAGATTGCTACATAGCACATAACTTAGCTCTTCTCCAATCACAGAGATTTTGATTAAATAGATATAGGATTGGACCCTGTAATTTGAATTTGTAACAAGCACTACCAGTGACTTTGATGTAGGTTCTACAGGAGACATATTTTAGGAACTCTAGAAGTATTAGTGTTCTCATCATGAGGATAGAAGTGTCAAAACACAAGAAGTGTGGGGAAATTCACATAAAATTTGAAAAGATGATAGATCCCATTTGATCATGATGGGTCACTAATGCCTTGCTCAAAAGGTTTTTAGGATTTAAAGTCCCTTCTAATTTTTTTTTTAATTCTATCATGCTCTGTACTTGGAAGTTTAAGTTAAATAGATACTAGATTTGTTTAACAAATAGGAAAATTGTTGAATGAAAAGGAGTTTAGGGTGGTTCAGTTAAAACTTCCCACAGATAGAAACAAAGGTAAAATGGAGCAAATTAAAGCCTGGGTGTAGATTGCATGAAGGCTTAGATATACTAGGTAGAGGGTGCAGATGCATAATTTAAGCTTATTAAAGTAGTTTTACTTTTAAAATGTGTCATTTTGAAGAACATTTTTAATCAATAGTTTATTAAAACAATATTCTATTTGATATACTTTATTTCTGGAAGTTTAATGTTTAATCTGACACATATTAATCTGTATTATACTACCAATTATGATAAAACATTCCACATGATGTATTTTCCTACTTTATTATATTCGTTTTCACAAGGCAACTTCTTGTATCTTCTGATTACATAAAGTACAGTAAGTATATAATGAATGCTCTTCTAAAATTTATAAAAAATGTGAAATATATTGCCACTGATATTTCTGGTATCACCGAAGTATCTATGATGACAGCAGTAAGAAATTACATGGCAGGTTGAGGTTTAGTGTAGTGTATGTCTTCAGATTTCAATTTCTGCGGTGAGAAACCTCAAGAGAACTTGAAAGCCATGATGGCCTCAGCTCTGTCTGACTGTGCATAGCATTTCTCCGTAACTTAGCTGTCTATAGCAACTTGATAACAGAGTCCATAGATCAAATTTTTTGGCATATCTGTGGTGCTCAGCGGTTTGATTGTATCTTAATTTAATTCCATACCACTATTTGAGTTTTACTTCAGTTGCTCTTGATCAAGAAAATGAAGGCATTATCCTAAGTTCCCCCAGCCAGCAGATAGTAGAGAATGCTTAGGAAAATAAGCTTGGCAGTTATGAATGAAGTTTTCTTTGCCAATACAAAAGAGACTGGCCCTCTAGCAAGGCACAAACCTGTCCCTTAATGCTTCTTTAGAACTCCTCTGCATATTCATTGAAAGTTGCACCCTTAAATGCCCAGAATTTTTACTTGACTGTCTTTTTACCAATTGAGGATTAATTGATTTGCCCTATCTCAATGGGTACTACCCAGTTAACTTTTAAATTCTATACAAATTCATTTTATGGTAATAAGAGTCCTTTGATGAGATGAGAAAAGAAAAGAGAAGAAAAGAAAAGAAGAAAGAAGGGATATCTCGGGCTGGACTCATACTCATATAGCACAGGTTTTCACATACTAAATTTGGATACCAGTCATTTTCCTCTTGAGAATGCATCATTTTATCATTTTAACAGAGAAATAACAACATAGGTTACTATTTGCAAAAAAAAGTAATAGTTAAGTAGTCTACAGAAACTCAATACTATGGACAGACTCTCCAAAACCTTCACTACCCACAGAGGGCAAAGCTGAACTGGGCTGTGTTTCTGCTTCCTGCAGCAACTGCTTCAGAGCCTTTTGCTTTACTTTCTGGATGTTTGTTTACGTCCATTTCTCACTCAGAGAATATTGATGCTTCTTGACTTGCAATAGAGTTATACGTGCACAAGCCCATAGTAAGTTGAAAATGTGTCTAATATGCCTAATTTAAAATCACAGTTTAGGGCACAAGGCGCCAGCTCCAGAGTTCAGGGGTGCAGCCCAGCTTGCCATGCTCAGGTTCCAGAGGTTCCAAACTCCACCCAGTCAAGAGCAAGGCCCTGGCACCATACACTGGGGATATGCTCACTCTCCAGAGGCTCTGAACTCCTCACAGCCAGACGCAAGTCCTGGCGGGGCCAACTCTAGGGGAATTCTGCACCTAGCCACTTGGGTCCTGGAAGTTCTAAACTCTGCCAGCCAGTGTAAGTTCCCAGTGCCATACCCCAGGAGTGCATGCCTGCTAGTTGTCTGAGTCATGGAGGTTCTGAACTCCACACAGTCAGGCAATACACCTGGTGACATACTGGGGGTACATCCCTCCTAGCTACCTGGGTCCTGGAGGTTCTATACTACAACCAGTCATGCAGAAGTCCACAGCGCCACAGCCCTTTGGTGCATCTCTACTAGCCACCTGGATTGCGGAGGTTCTGAACCCTCTTCAGCCAGGTTCTAGGCCCTGGCAACACATTCCAGGGTGTGTCCCTGCTAGCTGCAGGTAAGATACAAGCTTTGCCCAGCCCAGCATCCCAGAGTGACCCAGCACAGTACATCAGGGGAGCACATGGCCAGCCTCACAGGACACAGAGCACAAGCCACAGAGCACAGGCCACAGAGCAGTCTCTGGTGCCATAATTTGGGGGTGCATCACTGTTAGACATGGGGATATTGGAGGATTGAAGCTCTGCCTAGAACAGCATTGCAGTGCAATCCATCAGGAGACTGCCTGGCCAGCCACACAGGACCCAGAGGAAAATGACAAAACGTAAGAGCAAGATGCAGTCTCAGTCCTCCAGTCCACCAAGAACAAATCAAAGAGACACTGAAATGGAAGACACTGGAAATTACACAACTGAACTTTCTGAAATGATAGAAACTAAAGTAAAGAAACAGCTCCATGAAGTTATAGAGGAAATCAGATCAGAAATAATCTCTCAGTTAAAGAATGAAAGACAAACAATATAAAAAAAATGCTGTGTGTATCTAAAGAAGATCGAGATAAAAAATAGAAGAACATAAGAAAACAACAGAAACTTTGAATGAACAAAATAAAATGCAAATATAATGCATGAAACAGATTCAAAGGAAAATTCAAGAAATTAAACATTCCATTGAAAGTTGGCAAAAACACTTGAACGAAGCTGAAAATAGACTCTCATACCTTGAAAACAGCTTGGACGCTTATGATCAAGAAAAAAAAAGTCTCTTAAAAATAACAAGGAACCAGCAAACAACAATTCAACAGCTGCAAGTTGATGCAAAAACAATAAAAGATTGATCGGTGTCTATGAAAAAGCAGGGGTCAACACAAATGACCTGCAAAGACTATTTGCAGAAATAACAGCAGAAAATTTTCCAAACATGGAAAGAGAATCTGATATACACATAAGTGAGGCATACACAACTCCAATTAACTATAACCAAAATAAATCTTCACCCAGACATATAATAATTAGGATATCAGAAATTCAGCAAAAAAACAGAATACTAAAAGCAGTCAGAGAAAATAAACAGATCAGCTATGATGGAAAACCTACCAGAATCACGGTACAATTTTCAGCACAATCTTCACGTCAAGAAGACCTTGGAGTCAAGTATTTCAAATCCTGAAAGAAAACAACTTTCAACCCAGATTGATCTATCTTTAAAAATTGATGGAGAAATAAGATACTTCCATGACAAAGAACAACTGAAGAAATTTATGGCCACCCAACCAACACTACAAAGAGCACTGAAATACACTCTAAAAAGATACAAAGATAACTACAACCCTAAGAGCAACAGCAAAAGAAAACAACTAAGCAGGGCAAATAATTAAACAGAAAACATAGAAAACCAACAAAAGAAAGATTACATGACACTGACAAGTCAGTACAAATCAGTTATATCAATCAATGTAAATGGTCTCAACTCACCAATAAAAAGAAACAGATTGGCAGAGGAGGTTAAGAAACAAAATCCAACAATATGCTGTGTACAAGAAACACATGTAAGTCAAAAGAAAATTCATAGACTAAAATCAAAGGCTGGAAAACAATACTCCAGGAAACAGGAACCCAGAAAGAAGCAGGGGTAGCTAATATGTTTGCAGACAATGTGAACTTCAAACCAAGAATGATCAAAAGAGATAAAGAAGGTCACTACATACTTGTTGGGAAAAACCTAAAGAGGAAGAGATTAGGATCATAAACACATATGCACCAAATATGGGAGCACCCAACTATGTAAGACAAATCTTAATAGACATGAAAAACCAAACAAACAATACAGTTAAAATGGGAGATTTTAACACTCCATTGTCACAAAGAGACAGATCATCCAAACAAAAACCATCAAAGAAATAACAGAACTCAATAAATCTTGTGAAAAAAGGACCTAGTAGATGTGTACTAAGTGTTTGACCCAACAAAATCAGAATACTCATTCTTCACAGCTGCACATGCTGTCATTCTCTAAAACAGATCTTATACTAGCCCACAGAACATGCTTACATAAGTGCAAAGGATTTGAAATAATTCCATGCATATTATCTGGCCACAGCACAATAAAATTGGGAATTAATGAAAAAAAAACCCAACAAGAATGTCATAACACATGGATATTAAATAACACTCTCCTTAACAATCAATGGGTCACAGAAGAAATTCAAGAAGGAATTAAGCAATATTTACAATCAAATCAAAATGAAATACAAATTACCAGAACCTGTGGGACACCATGAAAGCAGTCCTCAGAGGTAAATTTATAGCACCAAAGTCCCACATCGGAAAAATGGAAAGAACACACGTAAACAAACTCATTCTGCACCTCAAACTTCTAGAAGAAGTCAAGCTCAAAGCTCAAAGAAGGGAAGGAATTAAAAATATCAGAGCAGAAATTAATGCAATTGAAACTAAGAAAACAATACAAAGAATTAATGAATCAAAGAGTTGGTTCTTTGAAAGAATAAATAAAATTGATAAACTCCTATCCAACCTTATCAAAAAGAGGGAAGAGAAAACTCAAATCTATGCAATAAGAAAAGAAAAGGGTGAAATCACCACAGACCCTGTGGAAATACAGAAGATCAACAATACCTACTTCAAAAACCTTTACTCCCATAAGTTCATTAACACAGAAGAAATGGACAGATTCCTAGAAATGTATGAATTACTGAAGGTGAATCAAGAAGACGTAGAACTGCTGAATAACCCAATTTCAGTTAATGAAATTGAAAATGTAATTAGAACCTTACAAACAAAGAAAAACCCAGGTCCTGATGGATTCATTGCTGAATTCTACAAGAAATTTAGGGAAGACTTACTGCCGACACTCCTCAAACTCTTCACTGAAACTGAAAGAGAAACAAGTCTCCCTAACTCATTCCTGGAAGCAAGTATTACCCTACTACCAAAACCAGAGAAAGACCCAATGAAATAAAAGAAAATTACAGGTCAATCTCCCTAATGAACATAGATGAAAATATCTTCAGTGAAATACTGGCAAATAGAATGCAACAAGTCATCAGGAAGATTGTACACCATGATCAAGTGGGATTCATCCCAGGAATGCAGGCATGGTTCAACATATGCAAATCAGTAGACATAATATACCATATCAACAGAGCCAAGGACAAGAATCACATGATTATCTCAATAGATGTAGAAAAGCTTTTGACAAAATCCAGCACTCATTCATGATAAAAAAAAAACCCTTCAGAAAATAGGAATAGATGGTCTCTTCCTCAACCTGATAAAAGCCATATATCAAAAACCAACAGCCAACATCTTACTAAATGGACAAAAACTGAAAACTTTCAACTTAAAATCAGGAACAAGACAAGCATGTCCATTATCACCACTCCTATTCAATACAGTTTTGGAAACATTAACCAGAGCAATTAGACAAGAGAGAGAAATAAAAGAAATAAGGATAGAAAAGGAAGAAGATAAATTATTATTATTTATAGATGATATGATACTCTACATAGAAGACCCCCAAAAATCCATTGAAAGACTTCTAGATGTAATAACCAAACTCAGTAATGTTACTGGGTACAAGGTCAGAACTCAAAAATCAATAGCGTTCTTGTACACAAACAACAATCTTACTGAGAGAGAAATTAGGAAAACCACACCCTTCACTATAACATCCAAAAAAATGAAATACTTAGGAATCAATTGAACAAAGGTAGTAAAAAATGTATACAGTGAAAATTACATTACACTGAAAAAGGGAATCGAAGAGGATTTCAGAAAATGGAACGATATGCCCTGTTCGAGAACAAACATTGTGAAAATGGACGTTCTCCCAAAATTGTACAGATTTAATGCAATTCCAATCAAAATACCATTTGTGTATCTCACAGAGCTAGAGAAATCATCCTGAAAATTCATCTGGAACCAGAAGAGACCTAGAATAGCAAAGGCAATTCTGGACAACAAAGGTAAGTCAGGAGGTATCCCTTTCCTGAAGTTATATTACAAAGCTACTGTGATAAAATCACCATGGTACTGGAATAAAAATGACCTGAAGATCAATGGAAAAGATTAGAAGATAGGTCACAACTACAAACACACTCAGTGACCTCATCTTTGACAAAGGGGCCAAACATGTACACTAGAAGAAAGATAACCTCTTTAATAAGTGGTGCTGGAAAAACTGGATTTCCATATGCTATAAACTAAAACTAGATCCATGTCTATCACCATGCACTAAACTAAAGTCAAAATGGATCAAAGATCTAAACACAAAAATAGAGACACTAAATCTGCTGGAAGACAAAGTAGGTAAAAATCTTGACGACATAGGAGTAGTCAGAGAATTCATGAACAAAAATCAAACTTTATGGGAAATACTCCCTGAATCAACAACCAAGCTCTCGTCTTATTAAAAAGTTTTTGTATGTCAAAGGAAATCTCCAACAGAGTGAAAAGAAAGCCTATGAATTGGGAAAATATCATAGTCAACTGTCCCTCAGACAAAAGACTTCTATCTAAAACATACAAAGAATTTTAAAAAATCATGTCCCCAAAATTCAAGTACCCAATCCAAAAATGGGTATCTGAGATGAATACACACTTCTCAGAGGAAGAAATGATAATGGCAAGTAAATATATGAAAAAATGTTCAGCATCAATGGTCATTATGGAAATGCAAATTAAAACACTGAGATTCCATCTCACCCCAGAAAGAATGGCCAAGATCAAAAAATCAACCAGTAACAAATGCTGGAGGGGTTGTGGGGGAAAAGGAACTCTTTTCCCCTCTTGGTGGCAGTGTAGGCTGGTGCAACCACTGTGGAAATCAGTGTTGAGATTCCTCAAGAAGCTAGGATTAGAGATCCCATTTGATCCAGCTATCTTGCTTCTGGGCATTTCCCCCCCAAAATTGAAAACATCATACTGCAGTGATATATGTGCACCCATGTTTATAGCGGCACAATTTGTAATAGCCAAATCTTGCAAACAACCCAAGTGTCCATCAATCAAGGAATGGATAAAAAAGGTGTGGTATTTTTGTACAATGGAGTACTACTCATCTATAAAGAAAGATTGCATTGAGACTTTTATAAGTAAATGGATGCAACTTGAGACCACACTCATAAGTGAAATAAATCAAACTCACATGTGTAAATACCATATTGTCTCACTAGTGTAAGAAACTGAAAAAGTATATAAGATCCAAAATCTACAATAAATACTGTTTAAGAGTAAGAAACTACTCAAAGACAAAAAGAAATTGGGATAGGGAAAAGGAGGAAAGAAGGAAGGGAAAAGGAAAAAGACCTAAATTTGTGTGTGTGTGTGTGTATGTATATATATATATATATATGTTGAAAGTAACAATATGCTATATTAAAACTATTATCATATTCCTATCATCTTGTTTTTCAAACCTATGCTATTGTTGTATTCAGTTTGTCATTGTTCTTTATCTGTTTTGTGTTTTGTTTTTCTTTTCTATGTCCTTTTTATCTCAAATTAAATAAATAAATGAATAAATGAATAAATAAATAAATAAAAGCACAGTTTAGGGAGGCTGTACATTATAAAGTATTGTTCTGCGCTCTTTTTATTATGCTGTGGACTAGGAGCTGTGATTTTCTGCTTCTGGCTGACATCACAAGGAGTTTTAATATTCTATAGTGCTATTCCTAGTAAAGAACAAAACTGAAGCTCAAAAAGCAGTTTCTACAGGATATGTATGATTTTTGTATCATCAGAACACTAAAAAATCAGAAGTTGAAGCACTCTAAATTGGGACCCACTATATCTGATCGAGACAATATTTGGGTGTCAAGTGTTGTTTTCGTTCTGATATGGAAGGCTGGTTAAACTTTTGACTGTGATAACATTTTCATGCTTACATTTATGGTTCTTTAATAGTACATACCTCTTTTAAATTTAGGTTCAGAGCTTTGACTGATGTTAGTTTCATATGCAAATATTCATATCTGCAGTTTTTTTCTACACATCATTATTGTTAGATTTCATACATTTCTTGTATCACTTTGCTTTTCTGTCCTAGACTTCTCTTTCCCCTCCTCCATCTGCCTCCTGATTCATGTGATCATGTGATCTAGGACACTAAGGTTAACAGAGCAGCACATTCTCATTCTGCTTAGCCTGAGCTGTTCTAATTGAGAGAACTTATTGTGTGCCAACTTAATTCACTAAGAAGTTTATCAATGATTGTAGAAGCCATAATCTATGTAATCTTTGGTGGATGACCATTAATCAGCTTTTAATGTCAAAAATTGTTTCATTTTATCTTTTAGTGTTTGGTATAAAGGAGTATTTACTTTTCCAATCCAAAACTGGAAAAAGAACAAATCTCCAAATTTATTAATCTGCTTTCATTCTTGATTGCTTAAAAAACCCAATTCCTGTCTCAGTTCAGTTTCTAGTAAATTCTTGAATTGTACAGCCAGCAATAAAAATCAAAGGGCTCCAAAATTCTTTTCTGTAACATCTTTCTTCAAATTATTAGTTTGTAGATTTTTATCAAATGTTTAATCAATATTGAACTAGCATCAATATCCTTCCAAGCTTTGATAATAGTTTTCCCTCCTGTCTTTCTCTTATTCCCTAAACCAATACCACACCTTGATTAACTAGAGCAATAAATCATCATAAGTAGTAGTTACAAATAAGAACAGGAATTTATACCTTCATCATGTAAAATATACAGTCAGCTTTCTACATGCCACTCCCTGTACCCTATTCTATATCTCAAATGGGAAGATCAGATACTATTTGAACTTTATTAATGGCAGTAACAGAAGGGCCAAACCAGTCTGGGGTCTTGGAGTAGCAAGTAAATGCATAGCCTGGAAATGACATTTCTCACCTCTTCACCATATACAGTCTAGAAAGAGTTTATTTTCATCATCCTGTGTCATTAAAAGACTTATAGATACATCTAAATCCGGTGTCTAGAAGGTGAAAATCACAGTGGGGTAATTACGAACAATCTATGACAATGACAAAATGAGACTTTTCAAGGAACATAAAAATGGTTTAAAAACAAATAATAAAAACTACCTAACATTCCCCAAAAACTTCTTCAATCTAAACGAAAACACTGACATTTATTTTTTTAAAAATGTAGCCAATTTTTATAGTTTTTTCTAGAAATAAGTATTTGCTATGTAGTGCTCACCTGATAAGACTGCTTTCTTTGTCATAACAAGTTACAAATTTAGAATTTCATTAAAGCATATTCATTTTTGATCCAATAATTATTTTGGAAAACATTTTAAATTTTCAAGTTATAAATATTAAATGCATCTAAAGATAATATATAGTATTAGTGCAGTACTCTCAGAGAACTTAGACTATAAAATCATATGCATTTTTAATCACCTCAGATAAATATTAAATACATATCTGATAAATACACAGGAATATTTTATGTTTACTTAAATACTTGTATTTTTAATATATAACTCAGAAATGAAACATAAAATATCATTTTGGGTGCTAAAATATGATCGTTTTTATGCTTGCATGATTATTTAAACTTCCTAATTTTTAGACATAATTGGTAAAGTAAGTTTCTGAGAATGTTACTTTAATTATTCACAAATGATCAGCTTGAAATTTGTATCCTGCTTCAACAAAATACCAATGACAAATAGTTGTTCCAGCTGGGCGTAGTAGCTCATGCCTGTAATTCCAGCACTTGGGAGGCTGAGGCAGGAGGATCATTGTGAGTTTGAGATTTAGCTCAGTGGCATAAGTGCCTCACTGGCAAGTGTCAGGTCATGAGTTTGATCCCCGGTACCAAAAAAAACAAAAACAAATTGTCTTTTCATTGTTTTCATATCACATCTTTAACTTGTCATGAAATGATAATTCTTTTTAGCACCACAAAACAAAACTAGTCAGATATTTCTTTTATGTGTATCCTTTTACCCTAATCTATAGTTAATGTAAAATTACTGTTCATCGCAAAGAAAAAAAGGCATCATCCATAATTATAGGACATGTTACAGTAAAATATTAAATTAGTCTATTTCTGGACTATGTAGACATGTATGTCTCTCTGTCTAGTTTCACAAAGAAAACCAAAGCATAAACTTGACAGTTTCTATTGTATATTTTATTTCTATGAGTTTTATGAATACTTTTGATATGTGCAAGTTTGTTCAGAGGAATGCATATTACTTTAATGTACCATTGAAATTCTCATATTTTGGAGCAATTTTCTCAACTGTTTCTCTAATATTGATTCCATTGTTTTGCTATCATAAAAAATGCTGCAGTACATATTACCATGAGTAAATCATTATGAACATCTTCGATTATTTCCTTAGGATATATGCCTAAATATGGAATAGTTGGGTCAAATACTATAGCTATTTTAATAATCTGGATAAATTGTCAAGTAGCCCTTAAGAAAATTTCCGTATATTTGTATTGCCACAAGCAGATTATTAGACAATCAATTTGCATTTCTTTAATTACAAGCCATACTGAATATGTTAATGTATTTATTAAACGTATTTTTTTAGTTGTTTGCATGGTTGAAATTGTATTAATTGGCAATTTACCCATTGCTTGTTTTTCTTATTTACTTAAAGTTCTCAGTGACATATAAAATATTTTCCAATGATTACATTTTTTGTATTTTCCAGGTAATCATTTTAAATATATACACAAGTATTCAAATTTCCCATATTTTATTACACTAACTTCCTGTGACATATAATTATTTCTGTCTCAGATTATATAAATATTTACATTTTCTTTTTTATTTCATTAAGTTAATATTTGTTTTATGTTATTTTAATTTTCTCAATCATTCACTATTTGTTAATTCTATTTTTTTATGAATTTATTACATTTTGTTGACACAATTTATTGACACCTTAAGAGCTTTGATATGGATCTTTATCAGAAAATGTATGTTCTCTTATTTAGGATTGTATCAGTGTTTATCAGTCTAAACTCATGAAATATTTAATGCATGGCTTTACAAAGTTAAAAGTGTAGGCGGAGCGTTGTGAGTTCGAGGCCGGCTTGGGCTACAACGCGGCGCAAGGCTGACCTGAGCTACATAGTGCGACCCTGCCTCAAAAAACCAGGGCCGGGAGTTTGGCTCAGTGGCTTAAGCGCCTGCCCTGGCAGGCGCAAGGTTGTGAGTTCAATCCCCGGTGCCGCAAAAAAAAAAAAAAAAAAAAAAAAAAAAGTTAAAAGTGTAACTTCCATTGTTAATTTAATATTTTTAAAGTACATTAATATCAGTGCCTTTTATCCAAGAGAGAAATGGAAGTTAGATTGTATGTTGAATCACAAAGTATTACTGATGTTTTCCAATTTTGGTCGACAACATTGATTTTGTTAAAAATGTGAGCAGGACAAATATTTCCAATTTAAAATATAAGATTCTAATAAATTAAATGAGAAATAATGTGACTTGGGTCATTGCTAGTATGTCTCATATATTTCAATGTCTAAATGAAATCATATTTCATTTCTTCCAACTCATCAACAGTAATATCAACCAATAGCATCTTCTGGACATTGTCTTTTCTTGTATTGAAGAAAATTCTTTAAACATCTGTTTTCATATAGAGTAAAACAGATGCTGCAGCTTAATTAACCAAGTGACAGATGAAGACAAGAAACACATTACAAATGAACTGGACTTATGTTAACTTTTTTTTTGTCAGTACCGGGGATCGAACTCACAAACTAATACCTGCCAAGCAGGCACTTAAGCCAATGAGTCAAACTCCAAGCCCTTTAAAAATATTCTTGAAAATATCATCTTTCCATTGAGTTACTTTTAAAAGCATTTTACTATATAGAGTTACTTTTAAAAGCATTTTACTATTTTTCATCTGTCAACTTGTTGTATTCTCATGGTCTATGCAATATCCAGAATTAATACTTAATTCTCACAGAATAATGTTATTTTTTTTCTGCACCAGACACCCGTATCATTGCATACATATAGTAGTAAATCTGTGATGAACTGGATATTCTCATGAAGAAAAGTTCAGCAAAACTTAACATACTGACCTATCCTTTATTGACTTTTCTCACACTATACATATTAAAAGTACACTCCAATGGTATTTAAATGTTAAGTCTTCCCCTCATGTAACTGTTAATCTGTTGAGAAGTTTGAAGTACAATTCGTTATGAAGTATATCATTTTGTTTGGGATTTTCAAGGATCTGATTTTTTAAATTAAGATTATTTGGTACAATTTAGATATACACAGCCATATTCAGCATAGATAATTTTTACCTGTTTGCAGTATTTCTTAGTTCCTCTTTTTTTCTCTTTTCCCTCCCCTCCTTATTTATGAAGTTTTGTTTCCATTTATCCTTTTTTTCTTTTCCCTCTCCATCCCATTTCCCTCTTTTTGAACAACTGTTTCCTATTTCACAATATCTATTATACATTTTGGTTTTTATTTACATTTTCAGGTTCTCACACCAGAGAAACAATGTGATATTTACACATATGCTTTTAATTTATTTTGCTTAAGAGTATGGTTTTAAGATCCATCTATTTAGCGATAAATGTCTCAGATTTATCCTTCTTTAAGCCAGAGTTGTACTGCATTGTATAAAAAATAAAAATTCTCTTTATCCATTCATCAGTTGATGGGCATTTGGGCTGTTTCCAAAGTTTATCTATTACAAACCGTGCGGCTATTAAACATGGGTGAACATATATCACTGTAGTATGATGCTTTTAGTTCCTTTGAGAATATACCCAGAAGGGGGATAGCTGGGTAGAATAGGATCTCTTATCCTAGTTTTTTGAAGACTCTCAACACTGGTTTCCACAGTGGTTGCACCAGTCTACACTCCCACCAGCAGCGGGGAAGAGTTCCTTTTTCCTCACAGCCCTACCAGCATTTTTTATTGGTTGAATTGTTGATAACAGGCATTCTTCCTAGGGCGAGATAGAATTTTTTTGACTTGCATCTCAAAAATCTTAGCCAGTTGTTCTTAAGACAAAGAACTAATATCTAGGACATATTAAGAATTGATAACTATCTGACTCCCAAATTTAAAGACTCAACTAAAAAACAGGGATCTGAAATAGACACTCCCTCAGAAGTATGAGTGACAAATAAATACATGAAAAAATATTCACCATCACTAAGCATCTAATTGTTGACTGTAAAAATGTTTGTTTTGTACGACTCTAAATTTCAACTTGAATCATCACTGTGCCGAGAAACTAAAAATGTGTTCTTATTAGTTTATGTGCTAAAAAATGTCACATAAACTATCACAAACTCGTAACATTTGCTGTGTCTAACTTCTACCTAAGGCTTAATTCCTTAGATAGTTTATAAGTTGTTAACCTGTAGATAATTATCTACAGAAAATTAATCTTTAAATTAAGTTTAATTGATATGTAACACATAGAAATCATTCATGTTAATAGGACAGCATATGATGTTTTGATATATGCATTCATTGTGCAATGCTTAAATTAGGTAAAGCATAACTATCTCTTCAAATACTTATTTCTTTAATGATGAAAAAAATAAAAATCCTTCCTTTTAGCTTTCTGAACTATGCAATACATTATTGTTGCCTATATTCAGCCTAGATGCAATAGCACACTGACATCTCTTATGCTTATGCAACTATGGCTTAATTCTCATTGATCAGCTGCCTTAGTTACTTTTTTATTGCTGGGACAATATAACCAATATCCAAAGTAGGTGAGGAAAGGTTTAATTAGCTCACTGTTTGTAGAGGTTTCAGTCTATAACTGGCTGGGTTCAATGCAGAGTGGCACATAGCAAAAGCGCAGAAGTTCATGATAGTAGAAGACAACAAAAGCAACAAGTGAGGGAAAACACTGTTTCTGTCCCTTATTTACATTCAGGCTACCTGCCCTAGGGCAGATATATCACTTACACCCTTAACCCTAACTAGAACTATGCCAAACCATTCTTTGGACTGATTTACTAATCGCGCATCCTTAATTCTGGCATCACACACTCCAGATAGCAGCCACATCTGAAAAAGCCCTGTGACCATATGAAGCTTTGGGGGAACATCTAGACACAAACCATAACATGAGCCTTCCTCAAACCTGCCCTTCTCCCTACTCTCCTCAACCTTTGCTATCTACCATTCTACTGTAAACTTCTGTAAGATAAATTTCATACAATTTCATATATGAGTGAGATCATGGAGTTCTTGCCTTTTGGTTACTGACTTACTTTACTTAATATAATAATTTCTACATGCATCTATTATGTTGAAAATAAATTTGATAGATAAATAAACTATGAGGCAGAGTGTGTGGTTGTGGGGTCTTTCCTGAACATAATTGGATGTAATATTTCATGGGGACACTAACATAAAGAGAAGAAGGAGTGCAAAATTTCATAAGGTTAAAATTTCTTCACCTTTAAAATGAAGATGCTGAATGAATGATTCTGATAGTTTCTGTTAATGTAGCCTATTAACATTCGAATATGTGGCAATCAGTCACAAACCTCTCTTGCCTCACAGAATTTTCCTACATCTTACCTCTGTGAAGATTGGCCTTGGGGTCTTTCATCCAAGTAAAAGTTTCCTTGGAACCTAAAGATTTGATTTTTTCATGTCTGTGAGTCTTTAATACCTACTCAAAATTAGTATATACTTAACTTATTAAAAATTTAAAATATAGTTTGAAATGATGTATGCTGCACTACATAATTCTAAAAGGAAGAATCCTTGTCCTACATTAGTAGAATCATCCATGTTGTGATTGAATTTGCCTTAGCATCTGGCATATCACAAACTTTTTGAAAGAGTTTGAACACATTCTCATATGCAATATTCCTTTGTGTCAAGTCATACACCAGAAAGCTGGTGCTATGTGTTAGAACTAAAATATCTCTGGAGAGTCTGATTCAAAGATGGTGTTGCTGGAGTGGACGTCTGGAAGATATCTCTCTCTACCTGGCTCCTCTCCCCTCTCTACTTGCTATCTGCCGTGAGGTGAGCAGCTCTCCTCTGCCATACCCCTTCTACATTGGCGTTTCTGTCTTACAGCTAGTCAACTGCAGAATGAATTTCCTGAACCATACGGCGACTTAAGCTTCTTTTACTTTAGACTGTTGGTGTTGGTTGGTGTTTCCTAGCAATCGGAATACTGATTAATAGAACTGGTGTAGGGTAGGGCAGTTTTTGCAATAGGACATCTGCATCATGGCAGGAAAGCCTTCCTACTTTATCAAGATGTATGATTTGGCAAGTAGCTCACTAATTGGACTTCATACAGATTTTTATTGACTTCAGAGTTGCCTGTTGAATGTATTAATTTTCAGATATAATGGAAATGTCATGGTATAATGGGAATGTCATGTAATGTTACTTGCCAACTCAGACTATTTCATGGAACAATTTGAACACATGCATGCAATGCTTTATGGAAACAATATTCAAAAGTTTTTCATGACTTATTTACTAATAGCTAGCAGAGATATAATTTTCACTTGTGTGTAAGGCACAACAGCAAAATAGATTAATTGCAGAAAAGCCTAATGAGTGGAGAAAATTTTAATTTGAGATTGTGAAACTATTTTCATGTCAGGGTACCAATATTTCTAAAAAATTCAAAATCACCAAAATCACCAATTTTTTGTAAATATAAGCTTTTATGAATCATGTTTATTCTCAGTTCCTAGGGTTGGAAGTGTTCATGAAACTACATATAAATTTTCTGCTTCTATGAACATACCACAAAAACAGATATATTTAGAACAGTTATGTGCAAAGCCATTTTTCAGTATGAAATATGATGTCAGTCTGCAGCTTCCTAACTCTACAGAAAAGCCTCAACTCCACTTTAGTTCTACCTAAAACAATCATTTCGCAAAATAACTACTGAGAAATGTATTCCACCTTCTCTATTGCAAATATTACTGATTTATCATGTGTTACTCATTGAGGCAAATGAAAATAATCTCAAATAAGACAGAAGAATAAAGACTGAATATACTACAAGCAAGCCAAATGTTAGAAAAAAATAAATCTAGGAAAACAATCATTGACCATCTCATTTAAAAAACATCTATGTCATCATACAATAAAACTGTTGAGATGAGACTTTAGATGGGGGTATGAAACAAGGAGGTTTTCATTAGAAGAGAACTCCAACAGCTTAAGAAAGACTCCGAAAAAGAATACATGCCTTAAAACATTTTAAGTTAAGACAAATAAAATAAGATTAAAAGAATAGGTTAACTATAAACCAAAATATTTTGCTTCTCTGAAGAAAATTTAATTATACATAATTTTTTATACAATTTTAGGAAGTTTGGAGAACTCTATTCATGATCTCCTAAAATCATAAGCTGTAATTCATTTTCCTGTTTTGCATGCTTCATAAGAATCTAAGCAAAAAATTACTAATAGTCTTCTGTGGCATGCTGGCTTGAAAGTTGCCACCTGGTTGAATTGCATAATAAAATAAAGTCAAGAATATTGAATAAGGGAATGTCTTAGTTACTTGTTATTTTGGCTTCATACCCAACACCCAAAATTTAAAGGAAAAAAGTTTTATTTTGGCTTACAGTCTAATTGTTTCAGTCCACAGCTAGCTGGTCCCAAAGAAGGGTGGCATGCAGAGTGGCATTGCAGAAGATGAAGAGTTCATGACCCAGAGGCCAGAGAAGGGGAGAGATACACACCATTCCAGGTTATACCCACTGTGACCCAAATCTTGCCACCAGGCTTCACCACTCAACATCATATCTAGCTAACAACCCATCACTGAGCTAGTCCATTATCATAAACCAGTGGTCCAGTCACTTCCCAAAATGCCCACCTATGAGCACATGAGGCTTTGGGGGAACATCTAGGTATAAACCATCACACTGATAAAAACTAATACAAAAACAGCAAACTGTTCTAAGCAAGGTGTGAGGGCAATGGCTATAGAAACAACGTGACCTATGGAGTACATAGTACTAGAAATCCCAAAACTATCCAATGACATATGAGAATGTATTTAAGATAAGCATCTAGCTTCTAAATGTATGTTTTTGTCTTCTGAATAAACACCTCATTGAATAATTTTTCATTCTTAATAATACACTACATCATGTCATCCATAAGATCTCTACAGTGAGTGCATCCATTTCTGGGCTCTGTTTCTTCTATTGATCATTTTGTCAGTGTTTATCCCAATGCATAACACCCTAGTTACTATAACTTCAAGACAGCCTCCTTCCAAGGAAGCCATTTTTTCTTTACTATGTCTTTTTCCAAAGTAATTTTAGTAATGTGCTTTTCCTATAGTAATTTGTTAAATGCCACAAAAATCTTTGAGGGAATATATTTAAGAATGATTTATGGATCATTTGGAGCATTAAAAATTGACATTGTATAATATTAAGATTTCAGACATGTGATATCACTTCATTTTCTTAGATTTTCCCTTGTGCTTTTTATTACAGTTTCATTATTCATTGCAAAATGATCTGAACATCATTTGCTAAATTTATTTCCAAATAAAACAGTTTTATTGCTACTATAAATTACATCATATAATCTGTGGTTGAGATGTTTGTTGCTGATGTTTAGAAATAAAATTGGCTTTTAAATCTTTTATCCAGTGAACTTTCTAATATCCTCAATTATTTATAGTAAATTGTCAATATATCTGTGTTTCCATGTAAGAAATCATTAATAACAAATAGTAGCAGCTTTATTTTCTGCTTTCCATATTATATGTTTTTATTGGACTTTATATTCTTATTGTGCTGCATGAAACCTCTAAATAAAGAATATTTTAGTATTATTATTTATCATTTTAAAGGGAGAAATTTTAATATTTACTCATTTAGGTGGTTGTTTATTAATGTTTTAGTTTCTATGGCTACCATTTCCTCATTTAAAAGTTGTCTTTTATTCTTACAATGAAAAGATAATTTATTTATATGTGAGCCTATATTTTGAAAGAATGAGGTTTATAAATAAACAAAATTGGCCATTAAATATAAATCTTAGAGTTCATTATTTCCAATATTTTTGGTTTGATTGGTTTAGTTTTTTATAATTATGAATATATATCAAATTTTATAATAGTTTTTCCTGTGCCTAATGAGGTGATTTTCTCTTTTAATTTTTTAATGACTCTGACATTTAGAAGTTCTGCTTTATTAACTGCTCTTTTTGTAATACACTGCTAGGTCAATTTGTTAATATAATAAGGTAAAGAAACAATATAAACAAGTATATATGGATAACTGACAGAGTTAAGGAAAGATTTGCTTGTATTCCTTAAATGTAGATCAAAATCTATTGGTATTCCCTGATATTTGTTTCTTTGTTCAGGTTTAAGCGTGTATATACATTGTATATAGTACCGTCATTTAAAAGCACCAAACCACTGGACTTGTCAATATCTAGATTTCAGAAATAGTTTATACATTTGACCTGGATATGTACCAACTACACACAAGGAATGAAGTCTTCTACTGCAAACTTGCACTAATAAAAATTGCTTTCACCAGAGTTTTTAGAGTAATAATCAAGTTTATGAGCAGATTTTAAAGTATACATTCAAAATAAACTGCTGGTTCTTAAGAGAGAGGTAGATTATAATTTGAACCCTGTCATATTTTTGTGATTTTGTTGGTGACTGTCAGATTCTTTATGTAAAGTTACAGAAATCTTATAAAAAGCGTTTGGAATTATTCCATTCCCCTAGACTGACTTAAAGATTTGCCAAAGTTCTATATTTAAATAAAATATTAATAAAAGTCACAAATGGACTCAACTGAATAAAAAGTAAACTTTAAAACTACAGATACCCAGTGACCTAAACTCTCTATCTTGTCCTCACAATAAGGTTTTGTATCATTTCTTTAGGGCTGTGAGTCAATCCTTGGTGCTGCAGAAAAACAAACAAACAAAAAAAAAAACCACCACCACAACAAAAAAATTGTACTTGGCTTTATTTATCTATTTGCTATTTTGACTTTTACAGAATTTATTTAGAACATTTGTATCAACATCTATGGAATAAGGAGTCTTGCAATTGTCATCTGTCATACTCTTCTCTAGTATTGATAATTGAAGCTAAATTATCTGAATGAAGTAAAACATTGAATTTTATTTTACTTATTTTGTATGTGGGAGTAGGGAAAAGGCACAAAATCAAATTGATATGTGGTTTGAAGTTTGGCACTGATATATTCTAAAACTTTGTTTTGTTGTTCTCTTTGTAGATTAATGTTAAAATAAATCCTTAATTGATTTAATTTTCATAGCATTATTTCATTCTGGTCTTCCATTTGTTGTTGAGTCAGATTTTGCATGTTCAGTTGTTTTGTAAGTATTTTATCTAATTTGTCCAATTGTAGCCATATATTGTTACTAGCACTGACAACATTCACTTATTTTCTTTATAATATCTGCTAAATTGCAGCTATAGTGTCTATTTTGTTTCTAATTCTGGTGACATGCTAATTCTTTTCATTATTTATTATTGTTTTTACTAGACTTATTTTACTCATTTTAGGCTTGCCAAAAAATCAACTTTGTCTTTGTAAATCTTTATGTGTTTTAAATATTTCATTAATCTGCAATTTTACTTTATTTCATAACTTTCAAAGTTTATTGTATTTATTTCATGCTGCCACCAATTTCTGTTCTGTTCCATGAGCCAGAAAATTCAAGTTATATCTTTGACTCATCATGACTACTAAGCTTATTTTGTAGCTAAGAAACTTATCTCAAAAGCAGGTAAAGCTGTTGTTCTCAAACATTTTCTTCATATCATTTCTCTCATTTGTAATATTGTCTTTCTTCTATAAGTTACATAATCAATTTTTAAATTCAGTCTCTAACATAGTGGGTTCAAGTCTTGAACTCACTATGTAGGTCAGGCTGTTCTTGAACTCACGGAGATCCTCTTGCCTCAGTCTCTGTAGTGCTGGCATCACAGGCCTGCATCAATAAACCTGGCTTTTTCAGTATTCTCATATGAGACTTATGTCTTCAGGGACTCAGGAACTCACTTTCTCACCAGTAAGATTCCAAGTATGGGTAATGTATAATTCAACTTTACCTGAATAAATAAACAAAAACATGAACAAATTAATTCATAGAATAAAATTTTAGTGGTTCAATATTTTTTGTAAATTACATTCCAATTCAGATAATTCAAAATGTACTGTATCTGTCAAGCAGTTTATCAGCCTGTTTGTAGAAATATCCTAAAGAGCATCTAAAAACCACATTTGAATCACACAGTTGCTTTCCTACCATTCCAATTTGAAGATACTATAGAGAGCAGCAATTTACAATGTTCTGAAGGAAAAGGAAATGGAAACATCTGCATAGTCAGGAATGTTCCATCCCATTCCATCCAGAGCACTTCTTATGGCTTCTGTGTTGCCCTCTTCTTGATAAAGTAATCACACATGGTTTATATGTGTTGAGAAAAATCTGTAATCCCTTAGTGCAACTGTTAATTTAAGTGCTATTTCCTTTAAGGAAAAAATCACTCATTCAAGTGATTCAATTATTACGCATCTGATGAATGATAAGCTGTGGACATGACTTGAATAGTTTTGCTGAGTGTTTTATCTAGGAAAAAAAAGAAGTAAAGAAAGAAACAAAGAAAGATATTGTATACACGTGTGAAATTATTTTACTCTACAACAGAGTGACAAATGTCATGTCAGTTAAAAAAATAAGTTACAAAAAAGAGAGAAGGAAATGTCATTAAACTTTGGAAACTAATATATCAGAGAACTTAACACAATTTACTTAAGAAGACCAGAGGAATTTTTCTTATTCTTGTCATGTGTATAATGTTTATTTTAACATGGTTGAAATAAAGGCAAGAAAAGAGTCAGAACAGAGTTTATGTTGAAGTATGAGATGGTGGTAATATTCACAAAAATCTCAAAAATTTGCCTTTCTTTCTTGTTTTGTGTTATAGCCTATGAAAACTCTATAAAACTCTCAATGGTTACAATCTTCAAGTGAAATAAACTCCTATGTTTAAAATGTTGTGAATAAAATATTTCAGTTACTTCTCTAAGGAAAACAATCCACACACCATTTGTTATTGTTGATCAAACTATATCCATGCTACACTTGGAAAAACAGTTGCCTAAAGGAATGCTGTTCATAATTTCTTTTTTTTTTTGTATGAGTTTTGAAAGTATTTAAAATAACATAGAGTGGCTTATTGGAGATCAGTGAGGGAATTCTCCATAACAAGTATCTATTTCCTCACCTAGTAGGAAAAAGAAACCAACAGCAACACAATTTATTTCTAAAAAGAAGTTAAGACTATAATTCAGATAAACAAGGACATGAAAACTGAGAGCTGAGCCTGTTGGCTCATTGAATAACCAATGATGCTCTTCAGCCACAGAGAATGTGACCATATTTTGCAAATATGACTGAAATGTTATTTCTTATGTAGAAATTACTCTTCCAACAGGAAAAATTAACCGCTGTGTTTGGCATCCACAGTCATGGGTGAATCGTGATATTGTTATAATTTCAATTTGTGAACCACTTTTTTTTTAGGTTCATATGATAGGTAATAATTCCATAATTAATTCCATGGTTCATTGCCCTCATTATAAACATAATTTTGAAAGAAGGAGACAAGTAAACAATTATAATAAAAATATTTTCTGGAGACTAGTAAAGGGTACTCAAAAAAAGGTGAAGGTTGTGAAGACAGAACTGCCCATCAGTTTGAACATACTTATTCCTTCATTCTTGCCATTGTCTGAAGCAATTAGTTGTGCTCTTTGTGGCTCTCTTAGTGTCTTGAATCTATTTAAATGTGTATTTTTCAATAACTTTGGGAAGAGGCCAGAAGTCATGTGGAGCCAGATCTAGTGAATGAGGTGGATGAAGACACTCTGTAATGTTTTGCAAATCTGCCTTTCCGTTGTATGGTACTCAAAAGCACCATTTGCTGTATTTATTTTTTATTAAACTTTGTAATGATCCTCAAGAAAAAAGCATTTCCAAAACTGTTTCAGAGAGTGGCAAGAGTCAGTGGGATTGTGTGTTCATAACAAAGGAGTGTATTTTGAGGGATGTTAATGGTAATGTACCTTTTGCTGTAATACTTTTAATTTAAACACTGACCTTATATTTTGATCATATCTTATACCTTTGTGTCCTGCAAAATGGAAAGAATTCTTTGTAACTACAAAGAAACCAAAACAGCTGCCTCAGATCTATAAATCCATCATTCAACCAAATATTCCTATGGTAGCAGATGTATTATGAAATCACTATTTATTTAAATGGAGTTCAGACAGCACTTCATGAGGATGGGTATTCTATATCCCTGTTGCTGATACATCTCATGCGTAAATAACCACACACACACACACACACACACACACACACACACATCTGTTTACACAGAGGTCCATGCATGTATCTAGAGTTCAATAACATATGCAAAGTGCAGTTTGGTTTTCTACTACCACTAAAAATGACAAATTGCCTTTTATGATAGATGAGAAGTTAAAAAAATGTATTTCAATTTAAGCTTGGATGGAGTAAGAAAAATGTAATGAATAAGGTAGACAAAAAAAAGGCCAATAAATAAATCAAGAAATTTCGTGCTTATTGAAAATCTTTAAAGTTTTTTTTTCTTTTAATATGTCTGATGTTTAAATCAACCTTCAACATCTCCTATTTATTGTAAGTTCATCTGTTCTTGTTTGAGAAGTTTGTAATTGCTATGTCTTCTTCATGACATATTTTAATGCTGATTCCCATAGCTCCAAGACTTCGAAGTAATTATTCCATCTGAGCTAATATAGACCAAGTTTACTCCCGCTTTGAATGATACCATCTTGAATCTAAGATTTTCCACTTGCAAATTTTACATACTGTAAAGTTCCCGATCACCAATTCAAACCAGTATCTTTTTACTATTTGAAGATCCTATGACGTTGCTATTCTGGTCTCAACATTTTAATTCTATATGTTAATCATACTTTCAGTTACTCATGACCTTTAGTAGGTGAATAATTCTTCAATATAGCATAACTAAACAGTAGGAGATACTAAATACAGTCAATGAGAGGACAGATTCTTGAATTTGCCACAGAACTGTGATCCTTAGATTGTTCCTATAGAATGCATAAGCATCTACATGAAACGTTGCAATTGTTCATTCAGAAGAGTCACTTTTTTCCTTCCCAGATCGAGGATAGCATTGAGACTTGCAATGCTGTATGGTTCCAGTCCTACATCTCAGTAGAATTTTTGTTGATTCATTCTTGGTTTTGGGACTCCAGTTTAAAGTCCCCACTAAGCTAAGGGAAACTGACTTCAGCTGCCTAATGTGAGACAAGCCAAGTAAGGTAACAGTCTAAATAAGAGTAACACACAATCGTTTAATCATTTACTGCAATAGTATAATAAGTGGCTAACCTCGAGAAAATGGCAACTATCCCATTTCCCTGGAGGAATTACGAGCAGTTCAGGTGAATCTACACAGATATTAGCAGTCATCTCACTTCCTTCTGAATCACAAACAGAAAAATTTTCCTGCACTTTTATGCATCTGGAGCCTGGGAGAAGTGAAAGGTGCAAAGTGATAAGAGTAGCAAATTATTCAATAAGGAATCACAATGAAAAAGTGTGCCTTTCAAGTGTCCCCTTCAGTTTCGCTGTGACCAAATGGCCTCTAAATGGAGACATGTGCTAAATGGGTTCAAACAAGTGTCAAAGCATGGTCATCCAGAGGGCCTGAGTCTGTGACAGCAGCACCTTTCAGAGGCTACAGTACACTCACAGCGTGTGCACCGTGTAGAGAAGCATAGAAGGCAGTTTCTCCCTGGAAACCTCCAAGGTAGAGTATTTTTAGTCATCTGTAATGAGGCTTAAACAACCCCCCACACACACACACACACAGATTGCTGGACAGCACCCAGACTCTGCAACCACTGTCACTGATAGCAGGTAAACAGTACAAGGTGGTCCAGTAAATAGTGAGAGATTATACTGAGCCTATTCTCCACTGAACTAAGAGTAGATTATATTTCTGTTGCCTGAATAAGCTGAGCCTGGTCCACATGAACAGAATATATTGGCTAAGCCCACCCAAACTGGCAACTCATAGACCAATATGTTAATTAACAGTTTGTAGTTTTAACTCACTCGTTTTGTCTTGTTTAACTGCAATGGATATTAACTTTGAATCTAATCCATTAAAATGTTTGAAACTACCTGAATTTATTGTTACCCAGCCCCGATTTTCATGTTCTTTTTTAAAATTTTCAATGTTAGTTTAAAATCAGTGTTTTCTGCTTTTCATATACTTCTTCCATGGATTTCTATGATTTTCATTTAAGTGTCACTGTAGAAACCTCCTGAAATTTGCTATTTGTGTTTCAGTTTTAATTTCTGCAACTTTCCCCACCATTGAAATATTTTGATCTCTATATCCTAGACAAAGAGAAATCTAAAAAAAGTGAAAAAGTATACAATATCTATTTCAAAACATATAGAATGCTGGACAAATTTTTCATAGACATAAGTATTTTCCCATCACCTATCAAATGTAAAAAGTTAGCAAGAATCTACTCATACATTTCTGAAAAAATGTATTTCTTTGTCTTCAAATGGGAAAAATGAGGTCCAAAAATCAAAGAGATATGCTAAATCTTCAAACCTAGCAAGTGGCAAAAGTTTGATTTCAACTTTGACGGTCTGAGTATGAGATAATCCATGCTCTTTCAAAACATCTGGTTCCAGCCTGCAGATGTAACTCAGTGGTAGACTGCTTTCCAAGCACATGCAAGGCCCTGGATTTGAACTCCAGTAGTGTATTAAGAAAAGAAAGACTTCCTGCAAAATGGCTGACCAGATAACACCACAACAGGGAGACTCCCTGGAATGTACCATCCAAATGCTGGAATATAAAATAAAATAGTAACAGAGAGAAGGAAAAAAGAGGGAGATGGGTCCTCTGAGCCCAAGAAGAATCTAAAATGAGAACTGTAGCCCATAGAAAGAGTAAAAAAAGAAAGAAACAAGCAAAGGTGGAGACTGGCAGCACCTCTGACCAGAGCCAAATCCAATTAGTGGTGGGACCCGAACTGGGAAAGTGCGATTAAAGTGCTGGCAATGCGTGATTGAATTGCAGTGGTTGCAGAGGTGATGGCAGAGGCAGCAATCGATTGTGGAATGAGGTGGTCATGAGCAGGTGAGTGAGTGAACCCAGTGGGCCCCGGCCCCCCACCCCCACCCCTGAGGGATAGTGAGAGACAGGCATCCATCTTGAGACTGGAACTACACCTAATTAGGCACGGTTCCTTGTTCACACCTGGCCCTGGAGGGTCCTGATGGAATCTGCGTGGGTGCTCTGGGGGTGATAAGGGAAGTTTGGCAGATGGCCTGGTACAGGTTCCCAGGCAGCAGCCCATCCTCGTGCACTGCACCAGACATCCACGGAGCAGAAACAGTCTGGGGAAAGGCAGTGGACCAACATGGGCTCACTGCAGAGAAATCAGGAGTTCCCTGAATAGCCCAGGAAAATGCCAAGACAGAAAGGTACATGGTGCTCTCTGGACTCTGATACAAGCAGAACAAATCCAGGAGAAGCAAACGCAGAAAAGGTCGGGAGTCCAAAAATTAAACTCTCAGAGGAGATTTCAACCAAAGTGGGCAGACAACTCCATGAAGCTATAAAAGAAATTAAAGCGGCACTGTTAGCCCAACTGAGAATTGAAATGAAATACATAATAGGGGAATCGCTAAGTGCTTCTAAAGGAGACATAGCAGGAAAGGTGGAGGATGGAAAATCAAAGGAGATTGAGAATGAAACAAATAAAGACTTAGAACGCATCAATCAGATTCAGAGAGACTACCAGGAAATCAAAGACTCTAATAAAAGTTAGCAGAACCACCTGAAGGAAACTAAAGGTAGTCTTCCGAATCTGGAAGAAAGAATGGCAGCCTGGGAGAGAGAAAGGAAAGACTTGCTAAAAATAATAAGAAATCTGGAAGTGGCAGTGCAATGCTGCAAGACAACCCAAGGAAATATAATTTACGAATAAAAGGTGGGAGTGAAAAAGCAGAAGTCAATACAAATCAAATTAAAAGCCTATTTACATAAATAATTTCAGAAAATTTTCCAAGCATGGGAATGAGAAGAGAGTTTCAGATAACTGAAGCATACAGAACTCCAGCTAAACTTGACCATAATAGGCCTACACCCAGACATATAATAATCAAGATTCCAGAAATTCAACACAAAAACAAAATATTAAAAGCTATTAAAGAAAAGGGACAGATTACCTACAAAGGAAGGCCCATCAGAATCACAACAGACCTCCCCACACAGGTCATCAGGTCAA